>JAECUM010021844.1:0-32423 GCA_016617855.1 Megalonaias nervosa | reverse complement strand
GATAATTTAGTAATAGCTGATCTGCCTCTCCAATATCCTCTTGGGCTATAATAAATGGATTCCATTATAATAGTTATATAATTAATTACCAGCCCCTAACATTATTTTACTTTTCATGGCAGATTTTACTAGAAAACTAACTAATGTATCTCTGACAGATTTATTAGGTATAGAATTTAATGCATTAATCAATTTTACATCTGCGAGATGCCTTTGTTGCAAATCTTTACTTTTATACGCAACATCATGAACATGACACGCTTTATCAATCTTATTTACTGGATACTCTCCTGATCTTGGTTGATCTTGATTATCAAGTCGGATATCAAGTCGAGTTCCAGGACCGCAATAATTATATCCAGGAATTTGTTTCTCACCGGGATATTTAGCCCACGGAGTTCCTGGTAATTTTCCTAATAAAGCGGCTATATCTCCACCTGTCTTTGTTTTGACAAATTTGTATTTCTTCGAGCCACATTCAACGCATTTGCCCGTCAGAGCACGTCGTTTATTTTTTGTTGTTATTGTAGTTAATTCAGCAGTGGGTGTAGACGTCCTACACCGAACACAATATAGACTCATATTATTTATTATATGGATATAATTGACTTTTCGGCGACACGAAAACAACAGCCTGTAAAGCATCATCCAGCATTACCAAATTCGATAAGGATGATTATAATAGGTCCATCTGGATCGGGTAAAACACAACTATTATTAAATTTAATAATGCGATGGTTAAAATGGAGTAAATTGTATTTAGTAGCACCATCCGTAGATGATCAACATTGTTACGAAGTACTTAAAGATTTTAATGAAAATGCAAAATTGCTGAATGAAGACGGTGATGATGTTGTTGACTTTATCACCGATATTGATGAGGCTCCATCTGTAGATGACCTAAATGGATTTATTAATAATTTAGTGGTGTACGATGACGTTATGTTGGACAGACAAACAAATCCAGCTAGAATATTTTCTCGAGGTAGACACAAAAACACGGACGTGATTTATGTTACACAACGATATACACAAATACCTAAAGTGATCAGAGACAACTGTAATATTTTAGTAATGTTTAATGGAGTAGATAATTATACTTTACAGAATATTTATTATACTTGGTGTTCAGGGGATATGGATATGATGAAGTTCAAAAACTTTTTTGCTCAAGCACAAGCTGTTCCGCTTGGATTTATTACAATAAATTTACATGATCCAAGATCTAGATATCGTATAGGTCTAGATAAAATCTTTGGTTAATTACAGCAGCAGGTAGGGTGAACGACAAAAATTGAGTGACCCGGCGAGTAAACTAAACGCATTATAACAGAAAAAACAAAAAGTCAAAACTAAAATAATAAAAATGAGTTAACCCAAACAATTTATTATTCGTTTTTCAAACTATACGGTAATAATAAAAGTTAGGAGGTTCGGTTTAGCGTTATTGACCTTATTTTTCAGCCCCTGTAGGAACCTTTATTTTTGTAAAATAAGGTCTCGTACAAAAATGGTCTGTTCACCCTGCATAAATGGAAAACAGAGTGTCAGATGAAGAGCAGCAGGCAAGGGTGAATGACCAAATGCTTTATCACAATTATGTAAGAGAATGATGTCTGTCAGATATAGCTGAGACAAAACTATATAGTTGAGCATGATTCGAACAAGTGGTCTGTTCAACATGTCTGAGACAAAACTATATAGTTGAGACAAATTTATCTTAATTGACATAATTTTTGTCTTAATTAGGACATGATTCGGACAAGTGGTCTGTTCACCCTGCCTGCTGCTAAAGTCGAATATAGGATGACGAATATCATAGTGAGGAAACGATGTTCCATCGGCATCAGTATAATCTTTGTTATCTAGCCAATCAAGTCTAACATTGACGTTAGGAATTCCATTGACGTAAACGTCAGGTTTTTTTATATATTTTTTTTCCGTTGTAGTAAATTCTTCCAAGAGTGGTTATAGCGGACCCTTATAAACCGGCACAACATCGGGCCATCCTAACACTGACCTGATCGAAGACTGATATATATCCACGGCGTAGTCCGGTGATAATATTTCAATGGCTGAAGACAGTGTTGGTTCGTGGACTGTAATGGCAATCTTTGACTCTTTTCCTGTGATGGATTTAATTCAGCGCTGGAATTCTTCATTGATCTGTTCCATTTGATAATTACCCGTTGGAATACTAACTACTTGCCAATCGGGAGTTCCATCATCTTTGTTTTTATTTGCAAACACTAATGAATTATTCGGTTGTAGTCCACCAAACGACGCTGACCTAATGTTGGGCCAACTATAATAAACCCGTAATTGCGCTAACGCTATCTCGGAAGCTGGAATTGCAGTTGGAAAATTAATACTGAATTCAGGTGAAGTCGAGCTCGCTGATATCATTGTGGTTCTTACCGGAGCAGTATTAGTGACGATCTTTTGTAGTAATTCCCTTGACTCAGCCATTATTATACTATTATTGTTTTAAATCCTGTTCAGAAATTTTTTCATTAACGACGACGGTGACTGTGTCACTGACGTTGAATACTTCATTGTAGATCTTTATTGCGATACTGAATTCTTCGTCAGATATTATTCCGTTATTGAGTGACGAAGAAATCAACGATGATAATTTAGAATATGCTGTCGTTGCTGTGTGTAATTTCATCGTGTACTCGTTCAATTTTTCATTCGTGCACGTATTTATCTTTTTCGCGATTATATTAAATATTCCAGCGATGGATGTTGACGATGAAACAATGATTGTTACAACGATCGGCGCCGTCATCGTCAGCGTTGATAATACTACGCCGGTTCCAGCAACTAGCGTAGAAACCGAATAAACCATGATATCAACGACGGTTGCACGTCTACGATACTTCTTTATTTTTGCTGTATAATTATTGATGATGGTTTTTAATTTATTCTGCCATATTGTTACTTGATCGTATCTGTATATGTTAACGTCTATCATTATACTTTAGTTGTTGTCTAAGACAACGGAGGTGTTTCAGCTACAAATTCTATGCACCACCAGTAAGACGCTGTGGTTAATTTTTTATCATCTGATACCAGCATAAATATTTCTTCGCTATCTTTATTTAACACTACAGATACAGTCCCAGAAAAATTATCGGTTGAATAACGCCATGAAAATGTAGTAAATATTATAAATTTTGCAGAACTGAACACGGACAACCTGTACACACCGGTTACTTCTGCGGTATGTTTAATAGTGTTATTTTGCGTTGTCCACGTTGATGATCCGGATGATACCGTGTACACGATATTATTAGTTCGTCCGTGAGGAATTTTAATCAGATTAGTTTTTTGAACGATATTAGGAATTCCACTGAGAATATCGTTGAGTTTTGTATTAATGTCGGTGAGTTTAATATCAACGGTTGGTGGACTTCCAAAAAATCATTAGTAGTTCTGTTCACGTTTCTGCGAAAATTCATAAATAGTTGTACATGATTAAAAAATTCAGTTATAAATACGGTCATTCCATCATTGATCGTCGACAACGAAGTTGTCATCGAAATTTTGTTATCGTCTACATATTTTTTTGTTGCAGCGTCGAGAGTATCCGTCGGTTCTCCTACGCTAATAATTTTATTGTTATTCATGTTAATGACGCCGTTCATTATATCACCGGTTTTTAACAATCGTTCACTTATGCTATCTCGGATCGACGACGGACTAACAACACTAGGAACAAGTTTGCTCTCTTTATCATATACAGCAATAAGACCTTCTCGCGATAATCGATTACGAATAATAATATCATTGATTGAAATATTACTTGTCTTCAATTTTCCTTCACGGTTTTGAAACACAACAAGTTCGTCTGGATCAACGTTGGCAAGATTGAGCATGTCAGATAATTCATCATTGATCTGTTTTGTTACTCGCTTGAGTAATTCTTCACCTGGTGGTTGTTGGGTTTTAGTTTTAGCTGATCTTCCGTAGATATCTACCATTATATGATTAGCGATCATTTAATGTATATTCATGTACAACTTTATGAGGTGGTTTCGTTGATCTTGATACAGCATCAAGTAATGCTAGTGCTTCACGGCCACATATTGGTGGATCCGTTAATGTTTGTGTTGGTAGCGTTGAATACCAGATTGGAATATTTTGAAATCTGCTGACGTATTTTTAAAATTCTTTTGGTGGCGCCAACCCATACGAATCAAAATAAATAATTCCACGTGGATCAATGGCGTATGCGACCCAATGAGTACCTGGCCCCGTTGATGAATCAAGATTGATAATACCTGTTTCTGACAGTGCCGGATTTTTTGGTAATTGATCACGCATAAAAACACCTCTAAAATTCTTTATATTTAACTGATTAGCGGCGTTGATAAGATCAAAATTCGATAGTGGAACTATCGTTCACGACGTCATCGTTGAGTCCCTGGAATTCTTAATCCGCGCCCCCAAACGTTGTTTGGTCGAGACCCTGGAAGTCTCAGACCGTGACCTTTTCGTTTCCTTTTTTTTAATCCTTTTCCTGTTGTTTTCTTTAATGCCATTCCGGCCGCAGTTCCAACTGCACCTAACGCAGCGGTTTTTGCAACAGCTGGAGCGGCTGCGGCTATTAATGCTGGGATAGCTGCGAGAAGCGGAAATATTCCTCCGGTCTTAATAGAATCCTTAATGGCGTTCACGGAAAGATTTAATTGTATTCCTTTATTGGCGTGTTAGCTTCGTTGAATCTCTTAAATTGACGTTCGGTCAACGATAATTTATTTGCACCGGACATTTGATCGTGTTTTAATGTTACTTTTGTTCCACATCGTGATGCCGACGACGATTGTAATCGTTTAATCTGACCCGGGGTCAGACTGACACTAACATGATGATATGACATTTATAATATATTTCTTACTTCTAAATGTGATGACTGCGTCACAGACTTAGGTCAGTAACGTTTGCATATTCTCTACGGGTGCATCAACGACTCTCATGCGACCACCAACACCTTCAAGTAACATTGCTTTATCGGATAATATAACGGCGATTGCTCTGTAATTAGGAACATCTCCAACAACTCTGTTAACGCGAACTCAAAAATGTATGTCAACGACAGACTGTCTAAACAAATCCAAATGCTCCAGTGAAAAGTAATAAATCGGATATAACGTTGTAAAATCTAGCTGTGATATTTGTAAACCAGTATCAATATTTTGATCACGTCCCATATACGACATCAGACGATGATACGCACGTGCTACATGATTTAGCTCAAAATTCAACAATATGTCCTCGGAGGGCTCTTGATGTCCATTTATCCGCAGCGAAACTTCGGAAACACCAAGTTCATCAAATATCATTGCACTACGCGTTTGATCATTTACTCGTGCAGCATTTTGAAGCGCAACGAATATATGTCGCGGCGCAGCGATGCCTTGTTGTGATGCTATCTGCCATGTAAATAAACCATTAATTGCACTTTGAACAGCATCCGTGGTTGTTGTTAACCAAGACAACGTTGACTTGCCGCCGCTGCTCATGAAAGCAAGTAACCGATCTTCTTCGGATATCGCTGGGGTCATTACTGGCATCCACAATGAAAGTTTTGTTAGAATTACTTTACCAGCGTTGCCGGCTGGTCTCCATATTGCATCATCGTCGGTTGCTTTTTGTACGAGTACAATTGTATGCTTGGCTCTAAAGATAATCTTTCGAACGTGTCTACAGAATCCGAAAATACGTGATAATGGAATCGCGCAAGAAAATCTTCTACGTCCGCCTTGCAGCATTGCTCGACGCGCTCTAAATCCGAAGTTGAATTCTGGATCGATATTGATAATCATTCTTTCCACGTCCGCTGGGCCAGTTCTTGCAAAGATTTGTGGTCGTCCTATATCATACTGATTATATTCGGGATGATCAGAAGTATCCTTGGAAAACATCATCGATGGACCAGCCGATCTTGAATAATCATCGCTATATCGTGCAAGACCAAGTATTGTTGTAGCGACGTCGACGTCTTTTGGAATGGATTCAATATTTCTTCCGTCGATCATGTATGTGGCGCTGTCAAACAACGCCATGATACTGTTGTTGACAAAACCAACACTGACGTCAGCGTCGTATTCGGTATTATTGACATCGTCTCGCACAATTTCACCTTCGACTTCGATAAATGCCTCCGCGGGCAAGAAATATCTACTTGTATCTTGAACTTGTAATTCAATTCGTCCGCGTTGATTTGGCATTCTCGCATCGTAAGAATAATATTGATAATCACGCACAGACTCACCCTTGAGAGCCGGTGCGTCCATGTCAAATGCGGGATCAGATATACGTTTGAACATGTTATGTTATTGGTCATCGTCTAATATGAAGACCACTACCTGCCATCAAACTTGCTGCTACATTTTTTTCCCCCTCTTCAGCTAACTCTGCTAGTTTTTGATTTGCAGCTTGATTTATTACTTTACTAACACTTGCAGGCATCGCTTCAGTGCTGGGTAATTTTACCGGTGGCTGAGATTTTCGTCGTATTAATCGTGCTAGTCTATCCTTGATGGCAGAAAATAATTTACTAGTAACGTCACCAACAGTGCTAATACCTTTTTCACAAATAACGTCAACAGCTTTCATGCCTAATTGCTTTGTAATCGGTATTGCTTTTGGGGCTATCCTCGAAAATAAACCCTTAACAGCATCACCGAATCCATCTCCGTAAAATGTCTCGTATACAGGTAATTGTCCATTTACCACCCTGACCATGATTGGTCTACGTTGATTAGCGTGTATGATCATCTATTATAATAATTAATTATTTAACTGCTCAATCGCTATAATAATCATCGGTAATTTCATTGATAAGAGACCGATACACGTTAAGATCCATAACACCGCCGGTAAATAATCGTTGACAAATAGATGTGATTTCGTTGATAATTTCAGGAGAATTATTACCAGCTCGTTTTCCGCCAACAAGAACTTCTAATCTGTCTACGTCAGCTACAACACTGTTAGGACAAGTAACAAGACCACTTCCTCGAGCATTAATACCACTCCCAGTTGCGCCTTTATCATCTGGAGATCCTTCTGGGGAATGAAATATTTTATCGCCGGATGATGTGGATAATTTTTCTTGTGGTTTTTGTTCTCTTATTGATGATAGTCGTTGTCGTTGTTGTTGTGTTCGTTGTTCTAGTTCTTTTTGTTGTTGTTCTTTTTGTCGTTGTAAAAATAGATATCGTTCTTCCATTGATAATTGCGAATACTTCATTTGTTCATCTATTGCCTGAAGATATTCCATATAATTTGGATTATCGCCTCGAACTTGATCAACGTCATAGTATATGCGAAATATCCATTTGTACCAATTTTCGCGACTTACAAAATCAGCAGCGTATTCAGATTTTAAACATTGTACTCGATCATTATAACCATTAACAGCAATAAAAGCTAAACGTTTAATATTTTGGGAATTTTTAATATAATTAATAGCATCTTTATTAGACATATTGACCCTGACTCGTACTTGTTCTGATTCTTGTTGAGTAACATCTTCCGCTTGGTCTTCTTTCTTGGGTATTTCCGGGGTTGGCATCGCAGTAGCTATTTTCTCCGGAAGTTCTCGTAGAATTTTTTTCGTTTTTTTAGTTCGCTCCGCTATTTTTTTAGTTTCTTTCGCTGTCTCCGCTAACACAGGAACAATACCTTTAGCAGTTTCAGTGATAGGCTTAAATAATTCTTCCGCGGATTCTGTAAATTCTTCTTGTGTTTGTTGACGCTCTTGTAATTGTTGTTTTACTTGATCACGGACAGGCAAATATTTCTTAATTGCTTCTAGTCGTTCTCAAGCTAATCTTGCTGAGTGAGCTTCACCGATCATTATTATAATGCAATGGTTTAATTACAGCAGCAGGGAGGGTGGGCTAACAAAAATTGCGTGCACGATTACATAAACGATCACTCACAAAATTTTATAAACACGAATGTCAACGGCGAAGTAACAGCACGAACTAACCCCGGTGATTTCATCACGGAAAGTTAGAGGGTTCAGTTTGACGCTATTGACGTTTTTTTTAAAAAATTTTTGTGTGAAATCTTTGTTTTAGATATGTTTGCTCGAATCCCATTTGTAGGGTTCACCCTCCCTGCTGCTAAACTTTTAGTATAAAAATGGTATCTACTATAGTATTGTTCTTCTTGGGCATACGTAATAATATCTAATTTGCCCAAAAGGATAGTCTTTGATTTAACATCCACGTGAAAACGTTTGCGATACAGCTAAGCAATGTTATCCTACTATATTTTTTCATCACATGGATGAAGTAGATAAAATTGGAAATGAATAAGTTATGTATGTATTAAAACTGTGTCAAGAACTGATGCTTTTTTGTTTAAAAGTTTTACAGTTGAGTTAAGTGCTTCAGTTGTAATTCGGTTATCCAAATTCTACTAATATCGGTTTGCTTCAATTCGCAGTTATACTTTCGTGGTGTATATTTATACTCTACTCTAATTCACCAGTACTATTATATGATTAGGCTGTTGCGAAATTCTTAAAATGTTCATAAAAATCACAACAAACATTTGAATGATTACTAAAATGATTAGGATTTTAAAAAGATTCCAAAATTCACATGGACTTCCTTTTCGCAGTGGATGCAATTATATATATATATATATATATATATATATATATATATATATATATATATATATATATATATATATATATATATATATATATATATAATGCAGCTGGGCGATCAATGTAAAGTATGTTTGACTAATGTCCAGCATGTATTCAGGACATCAAAATCATCAAATCCGAATTAATGCATCACGCAATGCGTATAAAATAGTTGAACTATCTTAGATTAAGTCTAGAAGATTAACATAAACTGAAAAGTCAGGCACGTTGATTTGTTTATGGTAAATTGGATAGAAAAGACCAGTTAAAAATTTACAACCAAGACAAAAGGATTGACCACTTGCAAGGATAATGTTACTTCCCTTACCAAGAAAAGGATCAAATTAACAAGGTTTCTTTTAATGTGTTACAGCAATCCAGTTAGATGATGAATTGAATTTACTAAAGGCAATGAAGCAGAAACTATTGAGGAAATTTATTAATGTTCAGGACACATGGCGTTTGGATATAAACGTAGAAAGTCTGGTCATATTCGAGTTGCCATAATAAGGATGGGTCATTTGAGCCTATTTCTGTTGATAAAATTTTGGAAGAAATTTTATTTTGCCTTACAAAACAAATTTATTATGCTAAAACGAATTAACCTGTTTATTTACCAAACCGAGATTTACAATTTTGAATTACCGTGGGATTTTAAGGTACGAACTCCAAATCTATGTACCACACTATGCAGACGCGGTGATAAAACAGCGGCGATTGGAAAAATCAAACCAATTAGAAAACACTCAGTAAAGAGTTTAACCGCATTGGGCCGTAATAACTGAGGTTGTGTAAACCTTGAAAAATATGCGACAGAATATGACATTATGAATATTGTAAATCGCATTTGATCGCGTATCGTATTGGAATAAATGCTCAACCATATCTTAAATGCAGCATCGGGGCCAAATCATATAAGCTGATTTACCGTTCCAGCGGATATGTTCGCAAGTGTTATCGCGCTCGTAGAAATAGAAACTGCTATTATGTAACCTGTGATTGCACAAACATCTGTTCCTGTTCATGTAACACACAATAACTGTTTGACCACCATGAATTTTATTGCGGTGGAATTAGTGAAAACTACAGCGTATGATTATGTCATAGTTCTAAATTTTAACTAAGTTTTACACAATACTTAGTCAAATTAAATATTTGTAATCAAGATGAAACGATGACAGGATAGGATGACAGAACACAAAAGACCAGTGAAGAAATAAATTCGTTTGGTACCTCATGAAGATTATTTTTTGTAATCTACTAGCACCAAAAGAGCCTTGCAGAAAAATTTAGAACGTTGACATACACCTACACGGTGAAATTAAATGGTTTGCATCAATGGTTGCTATTTATTTGTTTATTAAATTTTAGGGGCGTACGATATGTGTGTAAACGAAAGCACGCACACAAGTGTACTGTATTGGGTGACAGTAGAACGGACGGTACTTTAGTCTGGAATGTTTAGAGAGATGGGCAGACAGAATTAGCATTACTGGAAGAAAGAAAGAAAGAATGGTCAAAGGAAAAAAAAAGACGCAGAACACCATTTTTGGGTCTGTTATTTTTGCAGTACTATAGGACAAAGGTAATTAACACAACCACACATTCTACGTGAGAAATGTTCATTGTTTTCATTCATTCATCAACATTATAAAAATGGTAGTGGGATATTTATTGTCGACTGACTGCTTAACATTTTGCTGTAGATCCCAAATTTAAGAGATGTCGTTTATTTCGCAGTACACGCTACCAACAATGTTGCAAAGTTTTCACAAATCTAGGCGCGGGGGTAAAAAAGCAGCACCAAAACGCGCCTTGTTATATCGACAGTCTAAACTGAGAGAAAATAGGTCGAACATTGTTACATTTTTCTGAACGCATGTTTTTGGCTTTAGAATTCAGAGTTGACCATAGGCAGGGTTATACAGTGCAATGTCACTCGCGTCCTTCTTGAAAAAGCCGTGTGTTTGTTGCCTTTCTGAAAGAAAACGGTAGATCTTAGAAAAAAATTTCCGTGACACATTGCAGTGCCAAACTAGGATAAAGCTTAGATATCTGAATTGTACAAGCTCAAGGCAACTCAAGATTTTATTTCATCCAACGATTTACTGATGGAAGAAAAACAAAAATCGTTCTACAATTTTTAGGGTTAAGTTTTAGAAAAAACATTACATGACAAAAGGAACAGTACACGTAATTATGGTGACTACTGATCACAGTTTGGGAGGTATCTTTTAACGGGAACAGATGTCATTTGATTTCAATCAAAATTACTAGGACGGAGAGAGAGAGAGAGAGAGAGAGAGAGAGAGAGAGAGAATGTTATTCCTACTTTTGAAAATATCACGACTCTAACTTTGTATGGCATATTTTCCTTACGAAATTTCAAAAACACACATCTCATTGAAATAATTGCTCCTATAGGAAAAACCCACTATTGTAAAATATCACAAGAATGAATTGGAGACAGCCTACTAAAATCATTCTGTCAAAAACGTTGATGTAAAGTTCTCACAGAATAGTACATCCAAACATGCCGTGATGTATTTCGCAATAAGACTGAATTTTCCACGAGCCACCCATGGTACGATTGTTTGTGCATTAGTTTTATTGTTTGTAAAGTGACTAATGGACAGGTACAGAAAACACGTCTGATCTTCTCGCTGTGCGAATAACAACCGAAACCAATTTGAAGCTAAGGCGATGGAAAATATCGGTTAGCCAATGAAGTCACCTACAATGAGTGACGCATTTATTCGGTTCTAAATTCAAGGCAGGTAGTGTAGTGGTCAGGGGCAGAAAAAATACATCTGATCTTGTCACTGTGCGAAGCCCGACTGAAGGAGAAAATAAGTGTAACCAATAAAATTGCTTCTAACGACTGACACATTGTTTTGCCCAGGCTCTTGTATTTTTATCATTGCAGTGCAGACGGACTGGAGTGTGAACTTACAATCCTGTGTTGTGTACCGTAACATTTCTTCTTGCCACGTCAAATACTTAACTGTACCATTATTGTTCGCGTTTTGAAACTGACCAAAAAAAATATTTTCTCACCTGGACATTTTGACATACGTTCGCATAGACAGAGAAAAAAATGATATAATACTGAGTAGTAGTTTTTTTTTTTGTTTTTGTTTTTGTTTTCCAAACTAGTAAATTTCGGGTTTGTGTGAAGTAAATAAACTAAAGTACAGTGAACCTCAAGGATGATAACCCAAGCTGTCCTGTCCATTGATGCATGTATTTTCATCAGAAGAAATAAGATCTCTAAAACACAAAGATATAAGGCAAGCATGATTAGAATGAACACAAAGACAGCAAACTGTACTAACAAAGGTATGTTTTCCTTCACGTCCGCGTAACTTAAAGTTTCAATCCCCTTGCAAGACAAACTTGGTACCTTTTTAAGGGTTTGGTTTTTTGGGGTTTGGCTGTTGACTGCCTTGGGGTTTGCGCTTGGGTTCTGCGGGGTGGTCTGCCTCGGTGGGGTGCCCCTCACTTTTGGGTTGTGGTTGGGATCTGGAGTGTGGGCGGTGAGGTGGGCTGTTTCTTGCGTGGTTGCCGTGGGGCGGGGCTGGGGCTTGGGCAGGAGATTTGGTTGCTGGGTCTGTCATTTGGGAGTGATGGAGTGCTTCTGGCTGGGTGATCAAGGGTCTTAAGGTCAAAAGGCCCAGACCGGGGCCAAGTGCCCTCTTAAAGAGACTGCGGTCCAGCCTAGGATCGTATGCAGTCGCAGAAGCCACCGAGCAATACGCGACTATAATCCGTTCACTTGGTACTTTTTGTAGAGCCTGAAATAACTGAACAAACTTAAGCACTTTGCTATGGATATTTCGTTTGCTGCAACAGACTAAACAACATAAATTCCGTTACAACAATAAACATCTTACATCTTCTATAAAAAAAGAAAAAAAATACATCAAAAAAATAGAATTAAAGATTAATGATGACTAACCAAGAAAACCGAATTTAATAAAGATAATGCAATGTGTAGAAATGCCTCTCACTTTGAGAAGGTGTGTTGCTGTAATCTGCCATGCACCAACAACTTGAAAAAATGTATAAACAGAGAGAAACCTTAATTCAATTTTGTTCAAAACTGTTTGTGTCTTTAGGGAACATACCTAAACACTAATAATGGGTGAACAGGAAAAATAGGCATCAATGCTTTGATATTTCTATATAAAAAATGAGGGGATATTCCTACAGTCCTTAATCAGACCTATCCGCTGGGATGGGTCAGTGGGATATTCACAAATAAAGAAATACAGATTTTCAGGTCAAGTTGCAAGTGTGTGCGTGGTTTTGAAAATGGTAAAAACTGGATAGATATTTTTCTCGTAACACTTATGAAGTGAAGGGTCTGTGCAAGTATCAAAAGCTAGAGTCACAAAACTTTTGTACGGCTTGTAAACATTTCCAGTTTGGAAAATGTGAAGTATCGCAAGTTATTATAACAAACAGAAGTGAAACATAGGGACTTGACAGTTGTTGTTTACACACCTCCGCTCATCTTCACAACTTACTTGCTCTGTCTCATACTTTGGTCTTAAGAAAGATCAACTTTGTAGGTGCAGCAACAGTGGAAAGAGCAGGAGGAGACGTCGCTGCTGTCGAATAAGGGTAGTTCTTTTGAAAATGAGTTTAGTATATTTTTTAAAAAATATCAAATGAAGAAAAACGTGTGTTAAATCAGGGTTGGTAGACATCGTGGTCAACGGCAAAGTAGAAGTGACAGAGAGAATGAGACATCGTAGTCGAGTAGTGTAGTTTTCTGGCGTACGTACGTGTCCTAACGGCAAAGAACCGTCTCTAGTTCTCTTGATAAAACTAACTGTCTGGGTTTTTTCTTGCAACTTTTTTCTTTCGTTGTAGGGTTTGAATCGAAGGGTCGTCAAGATGCATGAGGTGTTTAAGACGCACCGATGTCGTTCGCATAAGTCAGCCAGGGAATCCTAACTGTTGGACTTTCACTTGCCCATGTGAAATATACCAAGTCATTGTCACAACAAGAGGTAGAGAGGGGTTTATATACAGAGAGAACGAACTTGGTTAAATCATTTCTGAATCAGCAATCGAGATGAAACGATCGCACGATTTCAGCGAGAGAGAAGAAGAAGATAAGGGACAGCGACGTGACGTTTCGCCTCACACACGAAAAGAAATGTTCGCTCAAATCGAAGACATGAGCGAAACTGAACCAACACCTTCCGCGTCTGCGACCAGACCGAGAGAGCCTATTCCAAACCAAAGTTCACCAGTATCACCTGAAAAGTACTACCACATTCGAGAGACGGAAAAACGCTCCTCTAGAAAATTTGGAACTACGGCCTACACGTACACGGTGAAGTTTAAAGATTTCAAGTCAGACGTACCGCTGAAGAAAGCAGAGGGGTTCATCGCCGATGTGTGGGATTCTTTGTTAGCCGCACTGAAACGACGATGCCAATGCAACGAAGGCGATGTCATGAGACTTTCCATTCATCACGACAGTTTGAAATCACTCGTTTGGATCGAGTTTAGCAGCCCAGCAGAATTGGCTGTTACGTATCGGCTCGTTCAAAGTAACACAAAGAAAGAGTGAAGATAACAAGCTTTGTAAATTTTAACAAAAATAATTTATTTCCCTAGAAAACACGGTGAAAAGGTAAATAGATGAAACAAGACTTACGATTTACGAAGAAAATCCAAAAATTTGTTCTTAAGTTGTGAAAACACATAAGTCCTGTGAATAAACAGTTCTAATTTGATATAGTCTGAATCTCAGTTCCGTTTCAAGATGGCGGATGATGACGTCAGACGAAGGCTAACACAAAATGTCCAGAATTTCCACTGTGAATCACAATTTGTATTGTTCTGCTCCAATTTAGAAATAATTTCAGCAAATGTCTTTGTCCAAAACCAGTAGGGTTGTTCTCGAAGGGAAAATAATTATTATTTAGAAAGTAGATGAAGTACAGCTACCACCACTAACAATACACATGTTGTTCTACATACGTGCGAACGAACAACTCTTTCCAGCACAGGAATACCTTTTCCTTAAGGTATTAGAAACTCTACAAGATGTTATGATGTGACTCTCAACTATGACTGACTACGACTATGACTATGACTGAACTTTCTTATAGATAACTAAGCATATAAAAGAAACTAATACGTCGTTTCATGTACACACGCACGAAGCACACGTGTGATTTCGCAATCCATCTGGACATTACGAAAGCCTGAACAAGTATCAGCCAATCATTTACATAGCTACTGCTGAATGTTTACTTGCGACGAATTTACTATCATACAAAGCTCGTGCTTACATGAGTCACATTTACGTTTGAAATAAATACAATGTTTCTAACAAACTATTAGACCCATGCAAACATAATCATCATAATAATAATTGCATTTAATGATGTAAAAATAAAATAAAAATGAAACAAAGAATTAGAAGAATTTAAATTTTAACACATATGTAATTTAACTACAGGGTCGTAACACTTTCCCCCATAAAGAAAAAAGAAAGATTTATGTAACAAAGCTTTCTTTTTTACCAGATGTAAATTATACATGAGGTAAAAAAAAAACATTTACATAAGAAGAACTCTTATGAATCTACACAAAGTTGTATATGAAAATGACATTTCTATACACGGGAAAGTGCATCTGCAATTAAATTATCTTTTCCTTTAATATGCCTGATGTCAAGATTGTACTCTTGCAAAAATAAACTCCATCTCAATAGTCTTTGATTTTTATTTTTCATTCCGCTGATGAAAGTAAGGGGGTTGTGATCACTAAACACAAAAACCGGAGAAGGAGCTGAGCTGATATAAACTTCAAAATGCTGTAATGCTAGCATTAAAGCCAAGCATTCCTTCTCGATTGTTGAGTAGTTTCTTTAGTGCTTATTTAATTTCTTAGAGAAATAACACACTGGGTGTTCAACACCATTTTTGTCATCTTGAAGCAAACCTGCTCCAACCCCAACATCACTTGCATCCACAGACAGTTTGAATGGTTGACTGAAATCTGGAGCTGTTAAAACTGGTGCATTTTTAAGTATGGCTTTTAATCTCTCGAAAGACTCTTGACATTTTTCAGTCCAAAGAAACTTGTTTTTCTTTCTCAACAAGTTTGTCAGAGGTTCAACAATATCAGAAAAATTGGAACAAAATTTGCGATAGTACCCGGCCATACCCAAAAATCGCATCAGCTGTTTTTTACTGACAGGCACAGGAAATTCAGAAATAGCCTTGACCTTAGCATCTATAGGTTTAATTTGACCATGTCCCACAATATGTCCTAGAAAAGTAACACGCACGGCAGAACTCACTTTTAGATAAATTAATAGTCAAATTTGCATCCGTGAGTCTGTCGAAGAACTTCCGAATCGTGGCTAGATGTTCTTTCCAGGTGTTGTTGTAGATGATGACATCATCAATATAGGCATCACAATTGTCTAGACCAGAAGTGATCATATTCATAAGGCGTTGAAAAGTACTTGGAGAACCCTTCATCCCAGGTGGCAATACCTTATACTGGTAGAGCCCATCTGGAGTCACAAATGCCGAAATTTCTTTCGCTCTTTCCGTTAGTGGAATTTGTCAAAAACCCTTCAGAAGGTCGAATTTAGTGACGTATTTGGCATTTCCAATTTTGTCGATACAATCGTCGATTCTTGGCAATGGAAATGAGTCTGTTTTTGTCACACTGTTCACCTTCCTATAACCCGTACACATTCGGAAAGTTTTATCTGGTTTCGGAACAAGAATGCACGGTGAACTCCAATCACTCTTACTGGGCTCTATAAAATCATTTTCCAGCAAATACTGAATCTCTTTTTTCATGTATTCCTGTTTAAAAGGATTCATCCTGTATGGGTGTTGTTTCATGGGTTTTGAATCAACTATTTCAACGTCGTGAAAAATTTTGTTTGTCCTTGTAGGTATGTCTGGAAACAAGTGTTCATGTTCAGACAATAATTGTTTAAGTTCACTTTTTTCTTGATTTTGTAAATGAGAAAGTATCTGGTCTAGATTTTCCATAACTTCCAAATTCCGAAGATTGGTTGCTCCAAGATCAGTAGAATCCAAATGAATTCCTTCATTCAAATCCTCAGTTTGTGGGACAGGTACAACTAAATTAATTGCATAATTTACCTGGCTATTTCTTTCAAAATAGTACTACTCCATTAATTTATTTAGACTTGAGTACTAATATTATAATTTAACTCATTCACTTTCTTCTTTACCTTGTAAGGGCCAAAAAATCTTAATTGAAGAAAATTCTGTAGAATGAGCAAGAGAGAATGGACTTTATTACAGAACTCAAAAATTCTCTCTAGTAAAGTTTGGTGAAACCATAGTTTCACTTTTGACTTGAACTGCAGAATGCCAAATTCAAGTATAACAAGCTGGAACATTCCAGACTTAAAATCTGACCTTTGACCAGATTGAACAAATTTGAGAAGGCCAAATTGAGCAAAATTCCTCAAAGGAATTACCTCTGGAAAACTTGTTGACACACACTTGATGGTCAACAAATTTTGGTTGCCTGACTTGGTCTTTGGTAAGGGACCAACACAATCTACCATAATTCTACTGAATGGTTCGTCAAATGCAGGAATTGGTTGCAGATGAGCTTTAGGTATCTTTTGATTTGGTTTTCCTACAATTTGACAAGTATGACAAGATCTACAAAACTTGCATACATCACTTTTGATTTTTGGCCAATAGAAGTGAGTCAAGATCTTGTGAAACGTTTAATTTATCCCTAAATGACCAGCCATAAGAGTTTCATGGGCCAAACAAAGTATTTCCTGTCTGTAAGGTTTCGGAACCACAATCTGATATTTTACTGACCATTCGTCACTAGCAGGTACCTCGGGAGGTCTCCATTTTCTCATAAGGACTCCATTTTTAATGAAGTAACAGACAGGTACTTCAGTTGCTTCAGTGTCACTAACGGCCCGCTGAAACAAACAGGAGATCTCAGGATCCTTCTCCTGTTCGACTACAAGTGATTGTCGTTTGTCACCCTGATCAGATAAAAGAGAATGAGTATTCAAAAGAGGATCACTATGATCAATACCTTTTCACTGATCCATATTAGAAGTGAAAGTGACCTCATCAAAAGCCTGACCAATACATGTGTCAGCTAAAGGAATACATTCCTTATCAAAATCATTCTCAAGAGCTTTCTTTGCCATAGCTCTGGTAACTGCACAAGCTTGGAATAAATCAGGGATTTCTTTTTCAATAGGATCAACTTTCTGATCCAAAGAAGGCTTGTCAGTTACAAATGGATTAACCACAACCTTGTCTCCAGCTAGGTCATTGCCTAGCGACAAATGAATGCTCTCAACGGGTAAAGTATACACTACACCGACTGTCACAGGTCCTGAAACTAAGTCGGATGACAAATTTACAGAATGGAGAGGAACATTAACAAAGCCGCACTCTACTCCCTGAATGAGAACACTCTCATTAGAACAGGTCTTCTCAGAAGAAGGCAACATACCTGAAACAAAAAGACTCTGAGAAGCTCCTGTATCCCTCAAAATTTTAATAGGGATAGGATTGGCCAAATCACCCAAGAGTGATATAGAACCCTTCGACATGAATGGTTCAAAATTCTCCAAAACACAATCAGACTGAGGTTTTTCAAACCCAACAAATGTATTGTTTTCAATACATGACTGTGACCTTGACCTCTTAGAAATAAGAGCATTTGGGATAGGTCTATCTTGATTCTGATGCTTATATTTCAATTTGAAACAATCAGAAATGACGTGTCCTTTTCTCTTGCAATAGGTACACGTACGAATAGACAAGGACTTTGAATCAAGTCTCTCAGAGGCTTGATTTTTAGAATTTGTGCCAGATTGAGTTTTACTGAGAGTCGTATTTGGTTGAAACACCTTTCTATCAGTAGACTGCTGAGTGAAAGATTTGCTTACAGCAGGAACTTTGTGTGTTAAGGAATACTTATCAGCAGCAAGAGCAGCATTTTCCAAGCTTTTGACCTCATGATCTTCAAGGTGATTTTGATATCACTAGGAATACAGTTTTTAAACTCTTCAAGTAATACCAGTTGTTCGAGTCTTTCATAATCATGTTCAATTTTCTCAGACAGACACCATCTCTTGAACAACTGTTCTTTTTCTCTAGCAAATTCAACATAAGTGTGTCTAGTTTCTTTTTTGTAGTTTCTGAACTTTTGCCGATAAGCCTCAGGGATTAATTCGTAACCTTTCAAGATGCATTCCTTAACCAAATCGTAATCAGAACTTTGTTGTACTGACAGAGATATATAGATATCTCTGGCCTTGCCATAAAGTACACTCTGCAATAATTGAGTCCAATACTCTCTTGGCCATTTTGAATTCTCAGCAACTTTTTCAAAAAGAATAAAATATTTATCTACTTCCTTTTCACTAAAAGGGGGAACTAACTTGATATTTCCTAAAATGTTAAAATTTGAATTTGCTCGAGAAGTGGAATCGTGCCTGCTACTTGCCGGCTCAAATTCTTTCATTCTAATTTGAAATTCTTTATCTTTTTCATCCATCTCTTTCTGCATCTGTCTCTCTCTCTCTCTCTCTCCCTTTCTTCAAATTGCATTTGTTCCTTTTGTAATTCCATTTGCCTTTCTTTTTCCCTTTCTTCTATTTGTCTTTGTTTTTCCCTTTCTTCTCTTTGTCTTTGTTTTTCCCTTTCTTCTATTTGTCTTTCTTTTTCCCTTTCTTCTATTTGTATTTGTTCCTTTTGTAATTCTATTTGCCTTTCTTTCTCCCTCTCTCTTTCCTGTCTATCTTTCTCCTCATTTTCAGATTGTAATCTCATTTGTTCTTTTTGTGATTTTATTTGATTCTGAAGCTCGAGCTTCCTTAGCTCTGTTTCCATCTTATATTTCATTTTCAGTTCCATTTTCTTAGCGTCAGAGTCTGTCATAGACTTACTGACAGATGCCAAAACACTTTTGTCAAAAATATTCTTTCCTACTAAATGTTGAATTAAAATATTTTTGATTTCTTGTTTTGTCAAGGAAGCTTTTGCTTCAGAAAGATCGTACTTTCTGGCAAGTTCAAGCAACTCATCCTTTTTCAAACTATCCAACTGCTCTTGAGTTGGGCTAGATAGAAAACTCTCCACTTTTGACATTGTGAAAGAAAGCCTGTTGTTTTCACTAAAATTTCAAGCAAAATGAGATTTGAACTAGGGGAATTTAAACCTCAATTTTTAGCCAATTTCATATATCCATCCCGGACGAGCCCCCAATTTCTTTATGTTACGTATCGGCTCGTTCAAAGTAACACAAAGAAAGAGTGAAGACAACAAGCTTTGTAAATTTTAACAAAAATAATTTATTTCCCTAGAAAACACGGTGAAAAGGTAAATAGATGAAACAAGACTTACGATTTACGAAGAAAATCCAAAAATTTGTTCTTAAGTTGTGAAAACACATAAGTCCTGTGAATAAACAGTTCTAATTTGATATAGTCTGAATCTCAGTTCCGTTTCAAGATGGCGGATGATGACGTCAGACGAAGGCTAACACAAAATGTCCAGAATTTCCACTGTGAATCACAATTTGTATTGTTCTGCTCCAATTTAGAAATAATTTCAGCAAATGTCTTTGTCCAAAACCAGTAGGGTTGTTCTCGAAGGGAAAATAATTATTATTTAGAAAGTAGATGAAGTACAGCTACCACCACTAACAATACACATGTTGTTCTACATACGTGCGAACGAACAACTCTTTCCAGCACAGGAATACCTTTTCCTTAAGGTATTAGAAACTCTGTAAGATGTTATGATGTGACTCTCAAGTATGACTGACTACGACTACGACTATGACTATGACTATGACTGAACTTTCTTACAGATAACTAAGCATATAAAAGAAACTAATACGTCGTTTCATGTACACACGCACGAAAGACACGTGTGATTTCGCAATCCATCTGGACATTACGAAAGCCTAAACAAGTATCAGCCAATCATTTACATAGCTACTGCTGAATGTTTACTTGCGACGAATTTACTATCATACAAAGCTCGTGCTTACACGAGTCACATTTACGTTTTAAATAAATACGATGTTTCTAACAAACTATTAGACCCATGCAAACATAATCATCATAATAATAATTACATTTAATGATGTAAAAATAAAATAAAAATGAAACAAAGAATTAGAAGAATTTAAATTTTAACACACATGTAATTTAACTTCAGGGTCGTAACATGACATCTTCCAAAGTAATCGACAAGATTCAACACGTACAGCAATCCAACGACAAGTTTCACATCACCGACGGAAAAGCGACACAGTTCATGACCCACGTGTCTCTTCCCCAAGAGACAGGACAACGCAGAAACGTGTTATTGGTAGACGACCTTCGCAGCATCAAGTGCAGCATTGATCAAATTAACAACACTCAAGACCAGATGTGCTTAGTCCGTGCCATCGTGGTGGGACGAACGTATGCCAACAAGAACGACACGACAGAATGGAAAAGAGCCTGGAAAACTATTCGACGATCGCACGTAATCAAACAACGAAGAGAAGCAGAACTCCTGTTACAGCAAGCGGGGATATCCAAAGACATCGCTTGTGGCATTCCTGAAATGCAAAAGTTGCAAAACGTCTTGGCTCATGATTTCAAAGATGGAAAATGCATTCACGTCTATCATCACGATGAACATTTTGATGCCATTACTAGTATCATCTGATTCCTGTCATACAATTATTACAGTGAGAAATGTGACTATGGCTATATCAATCGACCGCAACACAAACATTGTGGATCGAAATGCTCAGGATGTTTGGCCTCTAAACCCTGTCTGGACGAAGGACAAGAACGAGTGCATTGCTCAGCTTGTCAGCGCACGTTTGTCAGTCCAACTTGTTACCAACAACATTTGAAGACGCAAGGTTCACAGCAGAAATGTGCTTGTCAGCTCCTGAGATTGTGCCCTACTTGTGAACACGTGATACGTACCAATAAGACCAAGGCTCACGTCTGTTCAGGAAAGAAGCGATGTCACATTTGTCACCAAATCGTGGACTTGAACACGAATGCTACATTTAAAAATACCATTCCAAACATGAACAGGAAGAAGATGACCAGAAGAAAGGGAATTTCATCTTTTTCGATTTCTAATGCATGCAAGAGACTGGCATTCACATTCCTAATTTCTGAGTGGCTCACCGAACGTGTGAGAAATGCATCCAAGAGCCTATCTTTACCCATTGCCCTCACTGTAGCAAGATTCCTGGAGGACGTGAAAAACTCTTTCGCGGACCGAACACATTCGGCGATTTCGCCCAATGGATCTTAGACTCTATCGACGAGACGTGGAGCCAAGAAGATATCGAACGTTACGGAGATGGTCATCGCTATGCCACGGTGATGGCTTACAATTTCTCGGGATACAATGGACAGTTTCTTTTCAGATACTATACGGAACAAAGTACCGAACGTCCTAAAGTGACTTTGAATGGAGCCAAAATCATTTCCATGCAAGTGGGTCAAGTGCAGTTTAAAGATTCGATGAGTTACTTGGCCATGCCTTTGAGTCGCATGCCTAAAACGTTTGGAATGACAGAAATGGCCAAAGGCTATTTTCCGCACTTTTCAATACCGAATCCAATCAACACACCGTTCTACCCCATGTACTTGAGGCTCACTACTACGACCCCGACAACATGCGTACCTAACAAGGAGAAGCTTTCTACGCTTGGTACCAGACTCACGCCTCGGACCCTTTCGACTTTCAGGAAGAAATGTTAAAGTATTGTCGTTCCGACGTGGACATTTTACGGCGTTGCTCTGGAACATTTAGCGAACTGTTCATGGAACACGGAGGGATCGATCCTTTGAAAGAAGCTTGCATCATTGCCAAAGCGTGTTCCTTAGTGTACCTCCAACGATTCATGCCTGAAAACACCTTGGCTGTCAAAAGTCCTCAAACGACGAACTTTGTCAAACGTCAATACTCGGTCAAAGCCCTACGCTGGCTACATTACTTGTATGACAAGGAAGACAAATGGATCCAACACGCCCGTAACGGAGGAGGAGAAAAAGCCATTGGAAGGTATTCTGTGGATGGTTGGGACTTAGAAAATTCCCAAATCGTGTACGAGTTTAACGGTTGCTTATTTCACGGATGTCCCATCTGTTACCATCAACGTGACACTAAAAACCAGTTTTTACAACGGACCATGGAAGACTTGTACCAGGCCACTTGTCAGCGGCGCTTGAAGTTAGAACAGCAAGGATACCAAGTGGTGGAAATGTGGGAACACGAGTTTGAAAACCGGTCCCGAGCTTCAGCGCATCGTGGAAAGTTACAAGCTGGTGGACCCTTTGAACCCGCGGGACAGTTTGTACGAAGGACGGACGAATACTACCTGTTTGCTTTACCAAGCCGACGAGGAGAAAGGAGAACACATCAAATACTTGGACGTGTGTTCGCTGTTTCCATACGTGTGCAGATATTGTCACTTTCTCGCTGGGCACCCGCAATTGCTGACGGAACACATCGAACGGGGAAAGATTCGACAATACGAAGGATTGATCAAGTACAAAGTCTTGCCTCCCACGAACATACACCATCCCGTATTTACCGCACCATTGCCAAGGACAATTGATGTTTCCCATGTGTCGTACTTGTGCCGAAACGTGCAACCAAGACCAACCTTGTCAGCACACTCAGGAAGAACGCGCCTTGACGGGAACTTAGATCAGCGTGGAATTATTCAAAGCTCTAGACCAGGGATGCCAACTGTTAGAACTGTACGAAATTTACCACTTCCCCAAGACAGACAAATACCACAAGGGCGACGAGATGCAAAAAGGCATTTTCGCAGACTACGTGAATGTCTTTTTGAAACTGAACCAAAAACCAACGGGTATCCTTCCTGGTGCCACGCTCCCGAAGACCAAAAGAAATTCAAAGAGAAATACGTTGAGGAGGAAGGCATCACTTTAGACCACGTGGAGAAAAATGAAGGAAGGCGATCGTTTGCCAAAGTGATGTTGAATTGCTTGTGCGGCAAAATGGCACAACGACCGTGTTTACCCAAGACGGAGTATTTGACAGAACCTTCCCGCTACTTCCAGATGATTCACGACAAAACTAAACACATGAAACACGTGGATGTCGTTCGTGAGGACTAGATCTTAGTCAATTACGAAGAACTGGACTTTGTAGAAGCCGACGAATTTGGAAATGTCATCATTGCGGCTTACATGACAGCCCATGCTCGCTTAAAACTCTACGAAGCTTTAGAAGTGTCAGGAGATCGTGTGCTATATTTTGACACGGACAGTTGCATCTACATCGATCGTCTGGGTCAACAGCACCCAAAAATCGAAAGAGACCGTTTAGGAGCCTGGACGGACGAGCATCCCGACGAAAAGATTCTCAGTTTTGCAAGTGGCGCTCCCAAAAATAACGGCTACGAATACCGGTACAAAAAAGGAGAAGTGCACACGGAGTGTAAAGTGAAAGGATTGACTCTCAATTATCGCACCAGTCGAGTGGTGAACTTTGGCATATTGAAAGAAGCCTTGCAGTCTGGACAGGATCGAAATTTTAAAGTGACCATCCACGAACCGCACAAGATTATACGTTTAACCACACACCAAATCGTCAGTAGACCCTTGGAAAAAGTTTATCAAATCGTGTACCAGAAGCGAGTTCCGTTTCCCAACCACTTTACCGTACGGTCACGCCGATATTGGCCAGCATATAAAAAGGGACAACAAGATTGATAGTTCATTGTCATTACAAACGCCAAACGAGAAAGATGGATACTTTCAAACAGCAGGTATCGTGCGTAAGACTCAAGTCCAAGGAGAAACTCGAGTGCGATGCTGTGCCTCACGATCACATCACCAATGCAGTACCACATCTTAGTTGTTTATTTACTAGCGCCATGGCAAACTACGTGCAACCAGTGCGACTTCCAGACCACAAGACTTTTACCTTATGGACATGCTGATATCACCCAGTATAAAAAAGGGACGACTTCCAAGAACGACACTTCATTGGGAGGACAAACGCCGAGAAAGATGAATCACTCTACGCAGATGAGAAAAGAGAAGGAACAAACATCATTGACCACTTTCACTACCATACACTCACAGCAAAGCACGTCCAAGAAGGAAAAGGATTCAGTAGACCTAAAGGAGTATTTTAGCATCCAAATGATTCAGACAGCGACTTCGAGAAAATTTAGGACGACAACTTACACATACACGGTGAAATTTAAAGACTTCGCGCCTGACGTTCCAGCTGAGGAAGCAGCAGGTTTCATTATGGACTTATTTGACTCACTGTTAGAGGAACTCAAACGTCAGTGTCAAGTCAAAACTCGAGGTCGTTTGAGCCTATCAATGTATCACGAAGGTTTGAACTCCCCTGTATGTCTCGGGTTTAGCACACCTGCAGAATTAACTTCTTCCAAACTATTGAGGGCTATTGCTTCAACAATGCCGACGATGAGAGAAAAATTTGACATCACCAATGGAAAAGTGGCCATTCATATGGCATACGTTGTACCTCCATGGGAAGAAGACAATAACCACCATTGATCTGCTTGTTGATAAGTGTACCTAGCACGATGGATATACCAACAGATCTACAGATGGAAGGGAGTACGTGATGGAAAGCATCTACGCTGGGATACAAGTAGTAGCTGACCAGATTTAAAAACAACGTGCGTGACTGATAAAAAGACAAGCACGAACTTTGTCCAGTTGGATCGTTTGTTTCTTGTTTTAGCTTTTTCTCAAAAATGGACATTAATTGTAGTATGAAAAATGTCATTCTTTTATGAAATGTATATACGTTGTATATGTTTCTTTTGAAGACATGAACGTTAATTTTTAAAAGTAGTTTCCAGAACCAACAAATAGATAACTTGTATGCATTAAATGGACAGTGCTTAAACCAAAGCATAGGCCGTACAGCCCATGTATATATTTGAATAAATGTTTGTACCCATACAATAGACTTTTCTTTCTGGAGTCTATATTCTGTCTTAGAGTCTTTCTTTGGAACATCTCTGTCCCCTTTTCTGTGTTTGGATGTGTATTTGTTTGTTTCTGTATGTCTATGTTCGTCCCTATCAACCCTTTATCCAATAAATATACTTCACCCTATAAATAGTTTTAACCCTATAAACCCCATGATGTTACCCATGTCCAATTTCCATTGACCTCCAGTTGATATTCCCATGTTAAATTCCCATTTGCCCCAAAGTACAAACCACCTCTTTTACCACAGAAGCCTACGTGAGGCTATAAATCTTGAGGCTACGGTACAAACGACCAAGCTTAACACAGAAGATTACGTGAGGCTATAAATTTTGAGCTTACGGTACAAACGACCAAATTTAAAATAGAAGTCTACGTGAGGCCATAAATTTTGGGTCTATAGTGCCGGGACACTTTGTTAACATAGAGGTCTACGTGAGGCTATACATTTTGGGGCTATAGTGTCGGGACCATTTTTTAACACAGAGGTCTACGTGGGGCTATATTGCCCCACTATACTACTCACATTATGCTGTTCAGTTTTGTCCGACTCCAGGGCAATATGAGCTCCACGAGATATTTGA
The DNA here is from genome assembly GCA_016617855.1 of Megalonaias nervosa. NCBI lineage: Eukaryota > Metazoa > Mollusca > Bivalvia > Unionida > Unionidae > Megalonaias > Megalonaias nervosa. Next base: position 6,115 of record JAECUM010021844.1, on the reverse strand, counting down.
AGAGTGGGAATCGGAGCAGACATACTCATCATAATACAGTCCGTATCGTCTAATCAGCTACCTTTACCGGTCGCACAATGAGAGAAGAGGGGGCAGGGGAGCCTCATGGGAGCCACGCAAAGTGCCCATTTATCCATTAGTATTAAATTGTGTACTCCCTTGTCCAAAAAATAAATTTGTCGTCCTGTCCGAATTTTGTATATAGACTCTCTGTGCCAATGAACATTATTGTGGTGTGAGCCAAACGTGAGATCCACCAGTGGGTTTACTAATACATAATTATTATTTACATAGCTTATATCTTAAGTTTTAACTTGTTTCAATTTTCGGTTACAGGGTCTGATGGTTGTTGGATTTTAAACCACCTTATATCTCCTAATTTAATAGACCAGGTTTCATAATCTTTCACCAATCCTGCCATGTATGTGTGATAATATCCTACTCTATTTAGTCCGCATTGTGCGGGAGACCTGATGGTTTCGGCTATTGATCACCTTATAATAATTAATTTGCGGTCCTATGTACATTATTGTCACTACTTTAAGGTGTCACCTTGTGTGACTGGCCATGCCAGTCTTGGGCTTGGACCGAATTATAATGATTATTTGGGGATTTGTTAATTAATTGTAACTATGAATAGTCCATCTTGATGTTGATGGTCATTCCTATTAGTTGGATTAAAGCTTAGTAATTATAATACCCACCAGCGGCTCGTGATAATTTGGTGATTGGTGTGCGATGTAATATCCTAGACCATGATATTCTACCTTATTGTTTACTCTTAATAACACTAAAATGTATTGCCATTTATTATTTCCGAGTCTGTTACTATCTACATTACTAGGATTGGATGGTGTCTTCAGCATTTGTCAGTCGTACAGGAGGCAGTGATTTCTTCCGCAAATGTTGTTAGGGCTTATTCTGATTCCAGTAAGCCAGGCATCAATCGACCTGACACTGGCATCGATTCACCAGAAATATCTCGCCCTTCATCATTTGTTCAGTTCTCCCTGTCTCCTCTGCAAGGTCCGGCATTGCACTTGACCCACCAGTAGTCGCATATATGTAGGTAATGGGCGGGAAGTCTATACTTACCCTTAATTTAATGTGTAAAAGCGTGAATTTAAATTTTTCCTTTGTCCCTATATCCAAGAGGAAACGAATTATGCTAAGGTAAGATAAAGTAGGGTTCTTATTTGGTGGTAAAAAAAAAAAAATTTCCGGGTATGTACTCGCGGCATCTATCTTGGTCTGATTTTCCGGGAGCTTTTTCCTTTGTATTGCATAGTGCTGACATTCATTGAAGACATGGTTTAGGTCTTCTACTATTCGTCAGTGGGGGCAATAGGTTCCCCGTATGGCATTTATTTCAAGATACCTGCCTAAACTGCAGGCAAGAAATGTCTTTCTTGTTTATAATCGGTTGACGATTCTCATGTCCTGGCTGTTTGTGATTTCTGATTTAAATATGCTACGATTCACTTGAGTTTGGATCATAAATAGAGTTCTTCCTTTTCTGCTGATGGTCCAGATTGACTGTCCTTTGGCATCAATTCTACTCCTAATTAGACTGTCTATCTCCTATATATTGCATTTTACAACCGTTGGTGTTGTTTCTAGTAACCTGAGTTTGGCTTCCTAGTCTGTTCTATTGTTTCCTGGAATATCGATGTGGGATGGAATCCACATGAATTCTACTACTTGTTGATTATTGTCCAGTTTTCTACGTATCAGGTTTGCTTCTGATAGAAAATTTGTTCTACTATGTGAATTGTATGATTCAAGCGTTGGTAAAAAGCTTAGCGAGTCACTAAGTATGACTTATTTTTATGATGTGTTAGCGACTATCCATTTGAGGGCTTCAGTAATCGCCCAGAATTCAACAGTATAGATTAAGCAGTCGTTTGGTGGTCTGTTTCCTAGTACTAAGTTCCTCTCTTGGATAAAGATTGCTCCAGCTGTTCAATTATGTACTTTCGATTTCGCTTCATCTATGAATATTTTTGTGACTCAGTAGTATTTATCTTCTATTTCTTTCATAATTTCCATTTTTAGGATCCATGGTTCTTCTGATTTTTTCCACCATGTAGTTGCTTGAGGGTTTTTTGGATTGCAATGGTGTCGGATAGAAGTAGGCTGTTTCTTCCTCTTGGATGTTGTCTAATCCTAATTCTCTTATGATGTCATGGATTCTTCTTCCTCCAGGATTTAGAGGCACCATACGTCGGCTGAATTGGATTTCGCATCTTTCAGTGATCTTCCTTGTAGGGTGTGATATTTCTTGTATGGAGGATCTTGTCGCGTATCGTAATATCTGCTCCTCTCTACTTAGTTGTAGAGGTGGCTCACTTGCTAATATTTGCAGTTCTTCTAAAGATGTGTTTTTAGTGTCCCTGTAAAGAATTTAGCGACCTATATTGCAAGCTTTCTAGTTTCCTTAAGAGGTGTGGGCTTGCTGACGCATAAACCTGGCAACCGTAGTCTAGTTGGAATCTGAGTATAGATCTGTATAACATTATTAAGGTGTCCTTGTCAGCTTACCGATTTGTACCTTTGAGGTTATTGAGGAGTGTTAACTCTTTGTTGCATCTTTTAATTAGTTCGTCTATGTGCTGTTTCTATGTACGATGGTCATCAAGGAACATACCTAAAACTTTGGCCACCCGTTCAAAGCGTATAGGAATGTTGTTAAGATAAAGGATGGAGGGGGACTCTTTTGGTGTTAGACTTTGGGCAGAACAGAACCCCTTATTATTCGTTCTGTTGATATCTTGAATCCGCATTTATCAGACCACTAACCTATAGAGTTTAAGCCCTTTTGTAGTTCGCTGATAACGGTTTCACTGGATGGGTTGCCAACTTTCCAGTCACCGCTATCATCTGCAACCTGTGATAGATCAATTATATTCTGATTAATTGGTTGATAGAGATCATTAATCATAATGTTGAAGAGTGTTGGGATTATCACACCTCCTTGAGGTGTCTCATTTTTTAATGTATAAGTTTCTGAGTAATCGTTGCCTATTCTGATTTTGATTATGCGATTGGTTAGGAAGTTAGGTATCTACTTATGCACACGGCCTGTTATTCAGTAGCGGTTGAATTTTCCAATAAGACCTTTTGCCCAAATTAGGTCATATGCTTTTTCCAGGTGGAGGAAAATAGCCATAAGATGCCTATAGCATTTGCGTTTTGCATTGAATGCCATTTTTTATGCGATTCTAGTCTTATTAGTTGATCCAGAGTAAATCTTTTATTGCGAAAGCCACTTTGATTTTGAGATATCAGGTTATTTCGTTCCAAATGGTGTTTTAATCTGTTCTTAATCATAATCTCTATGATTTTACATTGGTTGTTTGTTAGTGATATGGGACTATACGAGTTAATATCTGCTGAATCTTAACCTGTTTTTAGTATGGGGATTACTATTGCTTGTTTCCAATTCCTTGGAATTTCACCTATTTTCCATAATGCAATGATTAATTTTAATATCAACAGTTCAGACTTTGGGGGCATAGTTTTGTACATCTCGTACCCCAGTGAGTCTTCTCCCGGGCTGGTTGATTTCTTGTATTGAATAGCTTTACGCCATTTATAGATACTAAAAATAATCGTTAAGGCATTTAGGTTGGTGTCCTTCTTCTACAAAAAGGTATGCTGCGATGTTCCATATAAGTTCCTAAATTAGGGTTTAAAATTGAAATAGGGGGAGAACTTCGCTAGTTTGTAGGTACAATATATTTATCCAACAGGTGAACTAATGGTCGGCAAGTCTGTTGGATGGGAATTTTTTCTTCTGATATCATCGTTTTATACCTTCTAGTAGGTCTCTAGTGTACAATACAAAGTTGATTAGGGGAAAGAAAGTTTCCAAGTTTGCGTCCAATGCTGGCGTGGATTGGTTCCGTTTGTTATTTGTTTCATTTCTAATTGGTTTTCCGTACGGTATTCTTGAGGCCTCTCAGTAGTTCTGGAATTTTTTTCTTCTATAGGCTGTTTCCCCGGCCCTTGCTGGTCTCTGCTTTTCGTGTTTTGATTTATATTCCTTCATTAATATCCGTCTTTTTGTTAGTTTCTTTCCCTTTATTGTTACCATTGCTATTGTTTATGATCCTGTTAATATTGCTGTTGTCTGTATAATTAGCTATCCCGTTCCTACCGCTTTTGAGGATTTCCCTTGTACCATTTGTGTTAATCCTGTTGGTAGGGAATTCTACCAGGTTTCTTTCCTTGTGTTGTGTTCGATGAGATTAACTTTCCAGAAAATGTTTGTTCTCGGGGTTGCATCACTTTCCGCCTTTTTGTTCTGTTTATTTGACAGTGATACGCTAGTGGGTATTTAGGAATCTGTAATAATACTTACTAAATTACTTTTGTCATCCTTGAGTTGTAAAGTCTTCCTTGTTTCCTTCGCTTTTTGGTAAGTAATGTTGGTAGAGTTCATTAGATCGACGATTTCTAATTCCCTACGTGTTATAGGGCATTCCCAAGACTTTGGATGGTGTGGGCCTAAGCAATTAATACATTTTTGTCCTGCATAATTGCATTTTCCTGGATGTTTTCCTCCGCATGTTCAACATCTTGGTCTGAAACCGCATTTGTTTGTGAAGTGTCTCCACCCATTACATCTGCTGAAGAACCGGGGTTTGCTTTTGTACTTTTCCAGGGGATATGGTCCGCCACACGGGCCTAATCTCACTAGCAATGGTGGTGTATTTTGAATTCCACTATTGTTACATTGGATTCCTGGCTGTTGTTATTACGTAGGTGGTAGGCTTTGACTACGTTTGCTCCATAGTGATCAAGATCTTCTTAGAGTTGATTGTTGTCCATCATCAGGTAATCACCTTTTAATTTAAGGATCTTTTTGAATATCAATATTGGTGTAAATGTTTGTTTTTTGGTTGTCATTGTTAAATGGTCAATTGTTTCTTTCGCCTGACTCTTATAGTCTGTGGTGTTACGCCTTTCTGTGCTTGCGTGATGTCTGCTTACTGTGACTGATACGAGTTCAATTCTTTCCATCTCCAAATATTTGGCTACTTGTTTGCTCGTACTACACCTGATAATGATGTAATCCGATTTGGGTCTAATAATTTTTATTTCGCCTCCTTCGCCGAAGATGGCATGATGCTAGTGTCACTAATACTCTGAATACTCTGCGGGGAAGCATGATCTGGTTTTATTGGGAAATTGGGGCTATAATTAGGCTTTTGTGGTTCCAAACGTTTTCCTCAGATGATTGTCGTGCCAAATAGCTCCTCTGCTTTGTTCCATTGCTACCTTTTTTAGAGGTGGTGTTGGACTTGGTTGCGACATAACAGGGGTGTGTTCCTAATTGCTATCTACTACCTACTACTTAAATACATAAAAAAACAACAACAACATTCCTATTTATCATATTCCCTTGTATGGTAAAGATTTAGTATTGTCCTAATAAGTTTCCACTGAATTTAAATATTATCCGAGTTACATTCTGGGGTTTTAGGAATGTATAACAATTACTGAGTCACTAAATGTTGGACAGCTGGAAATGGCACCATAAGCAAACAACAAAAAAAAAAATGGCGCCAATGACAAAAAAGGAAAAACTAACAATGACAATCCTAAGCAATCCTAAGCTAACGTGATTCTCAATGTATTGGTAATTTCTTAGCTAACAGATTAAGTTAATATTATTATTACTTAATTAATACTTTCTTATAATATTCAATAAGGTGCTTATAAAAGGTGTCTAATAATTGATTGGATAGTTCAATGGACAAAGAATCAATTGATTTACACGAAGGTTTAATTTCAATGAAACGTACCTTATCAATTTGATTTTTTTAATTTCCCCTTTCCAAAAATTCCTAAAAAGTTTTTAAGGTGGAATCAATTAAGCTATGCTGGCTGCTAGGCCTCGACAGCAGGTCGAGAGAGCAAGGCGGTCTGCTGTGCCTCGCCTGCAGGACTAAACTGCTTGGCTTTTCAAGTTTTCTCGTTATCAACTAAAGTCATTCTACTCTTACTGCCAACTCTTTTATCAATGACTTTGTCTTTCTTCTCGCAATGATATTCATGTTACCATTCTTTTTTAGAATAAGACCCGAGAGATAAACAAATTTAATATGAA
>JAECUM010021843.1:0-56865 GCA_016617855.1 Megalonaias nervosa | reverse complement strand
TATATATATATATATATATATATATATATATATATATATAGATGGGAGTGAATTTGTGTTTCAGTGCTAATTTTAAATCTGCACAAAAACATAATTTTTAGCTCTACTGGTCATTAACCAAAGGAACTTATGGGATCGCCTGTTGTCCATGGTCCAGATGCCTGTCCATCCATGAACACAAGTTTGTTATCATTACTCCTCCTAAACTACTTGGGTCATTGCCATGAAAGGTCTAGTTGGTCTGAAATGAAACTGGTGCTGCACAGACATCCATTATGGCCACCAGATCAGCCATCTTGAAAATCTTATCACTACTCCAATCGAATCAATGGTCATATCATCTTGGAGTTTTTGCAAAAATAATTCTTATGATGTCTAGTTGGTCCTGAATGAAATCAGTGCCAATCTAAGATCCAATATGGTCGCCATGGCAACTGTCTTGAATTTTGTTACTGCTATTCCTGAACAAAAAGTCGTATTGACATGGAGTTTTCAAAAGAAATACTTCTTATGATTCAAATTATAATAATGATGTCTAGTTGTTCCTAGGTGATAATGCAGAATGTAAATGTGTCAGTCTGATATCGAGTACAACTTAAAATCTTATTATTGCTTCTCTTTTTGATCAGAAATGCATATCAGCTCAGGGTTCTCACTGGAAGACCTGCTGTCTGGTTCATCTTAAATAAATCAAACTTTGCCAATCTAATATCCAGCATGGCTGGAACAGTGGCCATATGAAAATCATATCACTATACCTACTAGGCAGAAAGTCATATCAACAGTCATTTTTCACCAGAAGATTTCTCGTAATAACATGTTGGTACTAAATGGAAATTGTGCTGATGTGACATGTTAAAATCTTGTTATTGCTACTCATCCAAACTAGAAAGTCATATTGACATGGGGTTTTCACCAGAAGACCAATTATGATATTTAGTTGGTCCTGAATGAAAATGGTGCCAATCTGGCCTCATTTGAACATATTGGTTTCTTGTCTGAAATTTTCCTGAATGGATGGTCTTATAAACATGGGGTTTTCACCAAAATTCTTCTAATGGCATGTAGTTTGCGTCAAATGAAAATGGTGCTGATTTTACATCTGGTATGCCTGCCACAGTTGCTAATTTGACAATCTTATCACTCAAAAATATCAGAAGTGGTTTCAACACTAACATTAAAAAGACTCAATTGTCCATCTTGAATTCCTGGAAATTCTTTTTGGACAGTTGAACGTGATTCCCTTCAAAGTACTTTTGTTTCTGTCATTTTGTCCTATTCAAAGAATATTGTATATATTTCTTACTTTCCAGAGTGGATTTGAGATTGTGGACAAAATGAAGGAGCCTGCGGACTGTTCTAAGGACCCTTTTCCTGACTTTGAAGAGCTGTTGGCCAACCTTGACTTAGAGTATGAAAGTGTCAGGTCCAGGTCCATGACTAAAAAAAATCCAAAGCAAGATCCAAAAGAATCTTCTGTACCAAATAAGAAGTCTCCTGGCACTCCAGCATCTGATGCCAGCCAGAATTTGAAGGAAGTTGCTAAACTTGGAGATGCTTCAGGTATATTTATGCCATTATGTCATTGTCAATAAGACAGGTTTAGTTTCAATTTTTCATGAACCATTGAGGGAAACCTCACAATAACATGACAGCCAAGTCCACTTTGTGCCATTATGTTATGTAACAAATCATTAATATTGAGATATTTCAGTCAGCTTAAATAAATGCTGTGTATATTCCTAGTACTGTACAAGATGGTGGGGAATAGGTGGGTGCAGAACTGTGAGCTTTATGGACACATTTGCCAACTTAAATTGAAGCATATTACATGAGAAGTAGTGAAAACACAGTGATTGTTTTAATTTTCTCCAGAGAACCATTCATTATTGTATATTGATAACTGAATAGCACACATAAAGTATGTTCAGTGTTTCCCTTTATGTATCTTTGTATGTCATTGATGCACATCCGAAAGATTTGATGTAAATTTAACCTAGATCCGGTTGATCAAACTGTTGTGGTCATCACATCGCTAGTAATAAATAAACATTACTATCTTGATGAAACGATTCAAATTATATTTACTCTTGAATAGTTAACAGTCTATTTTTTAAAGTTCGTCAGTGGCAATTATATTCCTGAATGGTTGGTAGTATTAACATGGAGTTTATCAGCAAAAGACTTCTATAATGTCTAGTTGGTCCTAAATGAAAATGTCGCCCCTCTGATATTCTTGTTGGGCTGCCTTGGTTGCCACACTGGAAATCTTGTTATATCTACTCCTGAATGAATTGTCAAATCTGCATGGGGTTTTCACGCAAAACCTCTTATTATGCTTACTTTGTACTACATGAAAATGGTGTATATAATGACTTTGCAACATGGTACCAAATCTAGTTATAGCAACTTCTCCTACATGGACAACTTAAATGGCATAGAGTTTTCAATGAAAGACTTCTGATGATGTCTGATTAGTCCCAAATTAACAAAGGTGCTGATCTGACATAAAATGGTGGCTAGCTTGAAATTCATCCTTTAGATACTCCTGAATGGATAGTCATAGTGATATTGGATTCTTGCTAAATGACTTCTTATGATGTCCAATTGGTCCTAGATGAAAATGATATCAAAAGACTTCAGATATGGCTCCCATGGTAATCATCTTGAAAATCTTGCTTGCACTACTTCCTAACACATGTTCATATCAAAATGAAATTTTTACAAAAAGACTTCTAATGTGTTGATCAGGACTCCAAATTGATGGCCAGTTGGTGGCCAGGAAATAAGTGTTTGGATAATCGCTGCAACTTGGGTTTTTGCTAAAAGATTGCATATGATGTCTAGTTAGTACTGACTAAAAATGGTGCCTCTCAGGTATCCATTAAGGGCAGTTTTGAAGGCCATTTTCGGAATCTTTATCACTCCTATATGGAAGGTTGTATCTACTAAACATGTCTTTTGATGTTTGCATGGTAACACAATGATCCACCTCTTAACCCCTACTGCTCTGCCATGAGGCACCTGCTTTTTAAGGCCAGAATCCCAAGGCGCCAATGAGTTTGAGTTCAAAAGTACAATGTGACCTGCTATAGCATGCTCCGTTATAACATGAATTTGGATATAACACAGTTGTGGTGTGGCTCCCGAAATTTCATATGCATGCATTTTTCTCATACACGAAAGAAAATTTCTTTCTTAAAAGTACAAAAAAAACCCCAAAAAAGTTTATCATTTTATGGAAGAGATTGCATATGAATAATACAAGATGATCGTGGCGTGGCTTCTGAAATTTTACATGCATTTTTCTCATACACGAAAAATAGTGTTTTCTTCTTAAAAGGATGAAAAATAATGTGTAAAAAGTTTATTCAGGAATCGTGCAGGGCTTCGCCAATGTCGCAAATTGCAATTTTTTTTTTCTTATTGGCGGCAAAATATATCATGTGGCGATTTTTTTTTATTGGCGACATTGTTGGCTGTTTAAACTTGTATATACAACCATTGGTTTGGAGTTGAGAAATTCAGAGGCCCCATGAAAGGAAGCCACAGAGTTGATATAAAATGCACTGAAATTTATCTATTGTTACACAGACAAATTCTTTGCCCATAGTGACAAACCGTCTTAACAGTGCATTGTTATATCAAAATCTGCTTATGTTGACATATAGCATGAGTATTGTATGTTTTGAGATATTCGCTTTTTTTTTCAAATTTACATTTCTGGTAGCGGAGATCAACCGGACGAGGCATTATCTCATAATCTATCTTTTGTCGGATTTTGGGCCACTCGCTAGTAATTAATATATTTACATGGACTGACATTTGTATGTGGATGGTAAGTAAAATTCCTCTTGTTTTCACACAGAATAAAATCCTTCAGAACATTCACATTTTCTGTAGTAATCCCTGTCATCAGACCAGAACACCTGCGTCTCAACCGTTGACTGACCCTTTCTTTAAATTTCTGATGCATGCGTGGAAGGCAGCATCACTCCACTACCACAAATGTAAAAAAACAAACAAAAAAGAAAAGAAAAAAACAAACGCTCTCACTTGTCTATTCAATAGGCAGGGAGGAACAGTAACTACAATTGACCATACAATGGCCAATTCATTTTTTTTAAAAAATGTACCCAGATAAAATAGTAGCTGAAATTTCAAAGGAAACTTTACCTTTGAAGCACTGATTGTTATGAAAACATACTAAGCAAATGGGGAAAAAAAATCAATCTCGATTCATGCAATACAATTTTTTTATGTTGCCGCCACAATCAGAAACGGGCATTTGTTTGGTTCTCCAAAGCTGTCCTTTAGCGGTGACTTCAATAACGCATGCACCCTTCATCAAAGAAAGCCAACTACAATCTTCGACAAAAATAAAGAACCTTTCTTCAAAGGAAGTCAGTACTGAACTTAAAGCAATGGAATCTGATGGATTGTTTCATTTTCCAGCATGACTGGAACACATTTACTGTGCCGTGAGAGTTTCCTTTTTACAAGAAAAAAGATTATGCTTACGATCTCTACCAACAGCGCTTAAAACGCAGTTTTACCAACTTGGGGCGTACTGAAAAGTAAATGTGCTTCATCATTCGTTACGTGATTGTGCTATTTTTTTTCCACTAAATTCAGACCTATATGACCGGTGACAAAATTACTGAATATTTTAAATCTGTGTTTCGATGGAATTACTTGTGTTGTGGATTCAATGTATGTGACATGATTCGTGGGTGAGTACACGGTGTTGATACTTTATTCTTTGCTCTACATTAGACATGTATATATGAACAGTATACATGTATATTTACCAATGTGTGGTTCTCTGAATAAAGTAAAATATTAGATATGCCTTCTTTGTTTTCACTACAGGTGTATTTCTCATTTAATATGCATCGATTTAAGATGATAACTGTGCCAATGAAGCACGTATTTTTGCGCCCGCATTTATTACCTACTACACCCACCCCACCCCACCCCGCACATTTATTCAGGTACATGCATCATTTTCTTCAGCTAACTGACCTGGTTGCTTATAACACGGTTCGGTCTATAACACGGTCAGGTTCTATGGCTCCCAACTACCATGTTATAGCGGGGTCACACTGTACCACTCTAGGACAGCCATCCCTCTTGTGCAGCCATGATATTAGTGCAGTTCTGTCAAATATACCCCCTGCAAGTGGACAGATAAATGGTTTGTATTTGTTGACTTTTAATCAGCACATTTACATTTGTTCCAACATGCCAGTAATGAAACTTTAATCCATACAAAGAGGTAAGTAATTCACTTATCATTACTGTTTTGAGTTCTGGTATTAGATCTTGTCACTTTGATAATTATTGTTCTCACCCATGTGACAGAGAAATCTAGCTGTTTTGCTAACCTTGCTTTTCTCATCGCAATCTGGTTGTCCTAGTCATGGTGTCCACATGCTAGGAACTGCTTCTAAACAGAAGAACCCTTATGTCTTCTGCTATGCCTGATGTAGTTGTTATATAATCAAACAACAACAACAACAGTTATTTAACAAAAAGAATTTCACTCATAAAGCAACTTAAGGTCTCTCCAACTTTGATAACACATCATACAAAACATTTTGATATGGACAGACACACACATGAAGTTGAGTTATTTGGTATATGCTAGAAACTATAGTTCATTCAATGTAGTATGGCAAATTTTATCCTGTCTGAAACTCAATATATATTCAAGTCAGCATCATTAAATGTAGCTAAAAGTACCAAATTCATTTTAAATACTTCATGTGAAACAAGTTAGGTACTTTGAGCTACATTTAATGACACTGACCTGAAAATTCAATGAGTTACAGATAGGAAAAAATTTGTGATCCGGTGTTGAATGAACTATAACAGAAAACACTGTTCCAGACACACAGGCTATACATATCACTGGCAATAAAAATCCAAACTCTCTCAAGAGCTGTCCCAAAGCCAGCAACAACCAGAAATGTATTATGTCAGGCCTGCATTCTTCAAACTTTGTCAAACACCCGCAGTTGAATCAAACATTTTGATCTAATTGCAAATGAAAACTCCTGCACTTACCAATCAGAGTGGTTCATTCATCAGTCCACATGGTATTCCACAAGATTTCCATGTAGCATATCATGTAGCACTAGTAATAGTTCATGTCATATTTCCAGGACAGAAAATATAAGTTTCCAAGAAAGTCATGAATTAGAAATCTCATCACAGTCACTACACGCTTAGTTAGAACTGTGTATCCAGTATTAAACTGCACAATATCATACCATTGCCTACCATAGAATGTTTTCCAAATTTGAAACGATGAAAGTTCAAGTTAACAGTTAAAGGATATTAATTACTTCTTGTTTTTAATGGGATATCCATTGATTAAATGTGATAATACAGTAATAATATCAAATGTTTTTATGTTTCTAATTTACCATGCGTAGAACTTGTGTACTTAGGTTTCAACAGGTCACCACATTGCCCTCTTTAAAATATTTGTATTGATGTGCAATATTTATAAACAATAGCACATTGTTCCAGATGCTCATTATGCAATACTTCTGACACGTAACAATTATAACTTGTTTTCTGTATTTATTTCATATTTTCTAAGTGCGGCATGTATAGCCAGATTCTACTTAGATATTATTCATATTTTCATAAAAGTGTAAAAGATCTGATGACCTTTATATAGAGTGAGAGGCAGTAATAGTACCAGATTAGTACTGTATGTGTTGAATCTGCTAACTACATGTATATCGCAAAAAATGCAGAGTTATTTTAGTTAGATTGGAAAAATTTGGGAAAGAAAAATGATTTATGTCATTGTTTGTACCAAGATGGAAATCCCAGTCAAATGGCTACATTATTTTGTCTCCCTACAAGGCTTTGCTGAGTGGGGAGACAAATAATGTAACCCCTTCCCTGGGATTTCCTTGTCTGGGTGCAAACCCCAACATAGATTCTATTAGTCTAAAGGGTACAGGCTGATTCAGTCTTTGGCTAATTTGAACCAGGCTAATTTGGACCAAATGCCAGGCTGGTTCCATCCACATAAAATATTATTAAGCTTCATTTAGGACTTAATTGTGCTATTTACATTTGTTTCAGATATCATATTTCTCATTATTTCTAAGTATGCTGAGCAGTTCAAAACTGCATTTAATGAAACAAAACCCCAATTTTACGTTAAATAAATGAGCTGTTCTGTATACAAATCAAATGAAATAATGTAAAAATGTGTAACTTGCATTGTCAATTTAACAGTGAAATATATTGAAAGCACTTTATTCATCTTTGTGTAAAGTTCAAATAGTTCACTTTATTTTTATTTTAAAAAAAAATACAATTACTGACACTAAAAAATCATGCGAAAGGGTGTGTGTATATATATATATATATATATATATATATATTACTTTTGCTCATTTATTAGATTTATGTACAACCTATCTTTATGATGTATATTGTTCTGTATACTAATCATGTTAAAAATAAAACTTATATACTAAGAATGAAACTGGGTTCCTGTCATATTTACAATTTTACTCAAATCAGTATCATATGTCAGTATCATATGTCAGTATTATATCTCCATTATCTGCTAATCTTGTAGATCTCATTAATTTCAATAAAAGAAAATGATATTGTAACAAAAATGGTTGTGTTATCTCTAAAAAGATGAAACATATTTTACTAATTTATGTTTAAAGCACTGTATGCTATTTGTTTTCTCTGAATTCATTTTGTATCATTTAATTTTATGCAACTCATACTGAAAAAAATCAAGAAAAAAACATGCATGAATTTGTTCTTTGTCTGTATTTACTGGTCTGAGTATGTTGATGTTTTTGTTAGATTTATGAAGAATTTATTTCTTTTATGTAAATTTGAATAATGAACTAATAGTACTAAATAAAACTTGTATGTCCAGTCTGTTATCAATATAATATCATACATCTACATTCTGCTAATCTTGTGGACCTCATAATAATTATGATGAAAAAAAATGATAATGTAATGAAACTAATGATACTATCTCTGTTAAACTATGAAATATGTTGTACTAATCTTTATTCAAAGAAACTTTAGTTATTTTTCCCACTAAATTCATAATGCATCATTTAATTTTGTGCAGATTACTGCAATAATATCACTGCTTGTTTAATACATTGTTTGATAAGTATGCTGTTAATTAATTCAATATTTAATTGCAACCAGTAGTGGTTAGATCATCTGCATGAACATCAATTTTCAAAACCTGTTTGATCAATGAAAGCACTTTGTTGTCATTTTCTACTTTGCTGAATTTAGTGCAATTCTAGAACACAAAATATAATGTGGACTTTTATATCACTTTGTGATCTTTGGTTACATGGAAGTATTATTACATTATAATATAATAAAATATTTATAAAACTGTAATACTAAGGTACATTTTAATACTTTATTATGGATCAATAACTCTTTACTCAATATTTATTTGGTAAATATGTAGCAAAGAAAACATGATTTACAAGAGAACTCAGTAACAACCATAGGTCAGTATATAAGCAGCACTGCTTGATAGTGTTCAAAATTGGCAATACTGGCCTGATTTATGAATAGTTTTGAGAAAAAAAATTCAAAGATATATTTCAAAGAATAACTTTGTTTTCATTATTTTAAACATGGAAAAGTTTACTGAAGGAAATTAGATGCATTGGCTCAGTTATATTTCATTTTTATTGCAGTTAAGAAATTCAGGAAGTAGTAAATTTAAGAACTGAAAATCAACTCTTTACATTCTCTTATTATGTTTGTGAAAACACTAATAACTACAAAAATAAATCAGGTATCTGTGTTCATTGGATTTCTTAAATTATTTCACATGGTCTAAATCAGCCTGGCATTTGGTCCTAATCAGCCATAATTTGGTCAGAATCAGCCAGTTTTCTAGGCTAACTTTACCACAAATCAGTATCAAAATGACAAAAACTCATAATTATTCGGCTCAAGTCAGCCTGACATCTGGTTGCCTGAAGAAAACGGTATGTTAGCTGTTGCTTTGGTATGTTAGCAATTGTTTTCTTTCTCTTATAGATTATGAAATGTCCTTGGAAAGTTATCACTATAAACTGGTTGGTCATCCGACAAGCACACTTCCTTTTTAAACACTGAGATTGCACCCTAAAGTTTCTTATGTTGCATAGGGTTTACATTTTAAAGAAAAAGAATTGCCCAGATTTTCCTCACTGGTTATCTTGGTTATTTAAAACAGACATATCTTTGGTATTGTTATTAAGAACTTTTAATTCACTTTATTTTGGTGTATGATTAATTGGTTTAATTTGGTTTTTATGGTGTGCAGTTTGGCCTTTAAATGTGCACATATAAAAAAAACTGCCAGCTCAGCTTTGTCATTTTCACTTCTGAACTTTAAAAGTAAATTGTCAAAAAAATTAGTGATAACATTCTAAAATTTTGCTATATTTTGTAATTCATTCATTGTATGTAATTGTTGATTACACATGGGGTGGGAGTGGGTTGTTTCTTTTAGCTGCAGTTGCACATTTGGTCAAGGTAAGACTTGTAATACAATATATTCACAAGTTCAGTATTTACTCAGGCCAGCCAGCATCTGCTGCCTCAGTGTGTCCTTGGGGAAAAGATCTTATTTCCCATATATTTGGAATGACATGGTGGATAATGTGGTCAAAGTATCATTAAAAATCAACCAACTAAAAAGAACAGAATAAAGGATATTTTGTCAAGTCAGATATAGAGGAATACATCATTGCATAGATGTACTGACACTGGTCCCACTGAACACCTTTGAAAAAGAAATTAATTGAACCAGTGTCTGGTATGTAACTTTATATTAAGAAAGGCCAAGTTTACCAGCACTCTGGTGGCAATGCTAGATTAAATACTTTCTTCCTATTTCCAACAATTCCGGTTTTTACAAAATTAATATTCAACTATACATTGATTACTGTATTGTATGACTGCCAAACCTAACTAAGCATGCTATTCAGACTTTAGAAATGAGCATCTAGGATTATCATTGATGAACTTATACAGATGCCAATAAAAAAAATGGACCAACTAGGAATAATACTATCATTTAAGGTAAGGATATTTAAGAGCAAATCTAAACTTTTGTACAAGATTTCAAGTCAAGAAGTTTTCCATTATCTCCAAACTATTATTAATCCACAGCAAGCAAGTCCAAATTGGGCTACATTTTTCAGCTCGAAGTTTCAAAATTACAAAACTGCAAAAAGAATAAATGTTTTTGCATATTCTGGCCCTCTGATAAGGACTGGTTTACACAAAATCAATGAAAGAATCATGAAAGAGTATGAAAATTGCTACATAATGCATCAGAATAACTGAAAAGTATAGCTTCTTATTTTTCTACATATTTTTTCTTTATTTTGTTCTACTCTAAATGCATGTGACAATATAATTTTATAAATATGTGTATAAAAGCACCAGTAGAGTAAATAATTGCACACAATAGAAGTGCCCTAGAAAACACTTTCTTCTTCTTCTTTTAACAATAACATGTTTTGTACTCTGCAATTTTGTTAGGTCAATGCTTACAATAAGCTCCTGTCTCAGGTGACCTGAAAAGCAGAAGACATGTAAGTTCCTCATTTTGTTTCTTTTTCAGAATCAATCTCAGCTATTTCACATGCAAGGAGAGACATCACCTCATTCAGTTTACCAGAAATTGGATATTATTCATTTTCAAGGAAATATCACAGGCATCCAAAAAAACAATATATTCCTGTTTTTGATATGCGATACACCATTGGTAGCATAATACTTCCATGCCCTGATGTCAACATTTCCCCATCTACGGAGTTTGACGAAATGAGAGAAGATGTTTCTAACTTGCTCAAGGTACCAAAAGAGCATGTCCTCTTTTTATACAAGGAGATATCTCATTTGCAGACAAACCATTTAGGCATTTTGATCATAGTAGATCCAGTCCACTCTGAATCACACATTCTTACACTACTCCTGGTTGACAGAGATGTGGATATGGAATCAGAGAATTGGAGTCATTCAGCATATAAAATGAATACAAGAAACATATGCTGTGTACTTTTCCCCAAAGGAGAAAAAGTCTTTAAATTGAAGCAAGAATTACAGGAAAAATACAAGCTGCCAATGGATCATTTTGCATTGATTCTGAACAAGAAGAAAGTGAAGGAAACTTATAAAATTGAGGATGCTGTGAAATCCTATGACTTGTTAATTTTGGAAAAACACATGCCAATGGATATTCACGTTGTATGGCGCCAATACCCTAATTTCAAGCAAGTGATAGATATTGTAGGGATATCCTCTCTGCATACCATTGGCTCCTTGAAAAAATTACTGATCAAGGCTTTCTCTGAACTACAACCAATTTTGCTTACAGTGGAAAATATATGTTTCTCTAAAGAGGATGTTTTGCTTGATAATGATGTCATTCTTAGTTACATTCAGGGTCTTCCACAGCGATATCATAGTGATCGTCACAAAGTATCTCTCAAACTTCACTTCGTTCACCCAATATATACTTGGTTCAAAATTGACACAATAACAGCAGCGAGGATAAGAATTGTTGAGGTTGTATGTGTAAATCAGAAGTCATCAACAGGTCAGCTAAGAGCTGAAGTTGCCAAAATCTGCATGTGTCGATCACAAGCACTCAAACTTGTGGTAAGCGGCAAGAAAATTCCTGAAAAAGAAAGAATAGAAGAAATCCCATTTCTACAAGAAGGCTGCACTATCAAGGCATCAGTATCATCACAAATTCAAATCAACATCACAGTTATGAGTTTTAGTGGACAAAAAGAAGAGAATATAGAACAGTTTCAGGTTAAAATATACAAATTAGACACCGTTCTGAAGTTAAAACAGATTGTGGTCAAAAGACTTCAATCACCAGTTGAAATATACATGTGTGATTTAAAGAAAGAATGTCTCCTGGAAGAGTCCAGATTTCTGAGAGACTATGGTATAGTAAATGACACTGAAATCATGGCCTGTATTTTGAAAAATAGAATCCAGGTCAATTTGGTAATTCCCAAGACCAAAAGGAAAATGCAAGTTTTTATTGATGAGCCAAAGTCTACTACAGTGCAGGATTTTCTTGTTTATGCTAAAACACAGGGTTTGGTTGATGTTCAGTACTCAGAACTGAGACTTTTGTACAAGGATAGATGTCTTCCATTGGAGTCAAGTTTGTGCGATGCTAATGTGCGACATGAAACCATGCTTGTCATTACTACTGTTGCAAAGATGAGTCGAGGAACAATCATTATGTGCCCAGAAAAGACAGGAGAAGCTTTGTGTGTGACAGGAATAGTAATCCGAGGCAGGATATATTATGGTAAGGTATTCCACCTTAACCCTAGCCTTACTGACTGCAACAGGTGCTCATTGTCAGCAAAATTTCACAAAAAGACCCCACTTGATTTGCTCAAGTATAACTTTGGAGACTTGTTTATATTCATATTTAGATGGCCTGATTAGATTTCAAACTGTCCGAATGATTAGTTCAGTTGGGAGTGGGGAACATTGAACCTATCCTTTTTTTTAAGGAAAAACAGCTTGATCATGCGAAAAGCACTTGACTGAGACAGATAAAATTTGGTTGGAAAGTTTATAGTTACATGTGAATGTAAATTACATAATTAGATTTCCATATCATTTGAATAATGTTTGGATTGGTGCTAAGATTTCTTGCTTTTGGTCTTTGGCTATTGTTTTCTAAAACCATGCAGAATTATGAATGAAAAAGTAATACAGACCAAAAGAAAAGGTGTGGAATGTATATATATATATATGTAGATGATCTGATTCAGGATCTGACTCATTTCAAAATAAGATGGTGGATCACTGGTCTGCCAAAAACACAGATAAAGTTAGTAGCCCCAAGAAGGCAAATATACCTTTTGAATATGAAACTAAGCTTCAAGCAATCCTTTTACCAGGTAAGTTCTTGTGTGTCATTGCAAATTATTATTTTAGTATCAGCAATACCATACCTGCCTCTGTTGTATAGCTAGTAGTTTCCAGGAGGAAACTAACAAACTGAATGATGGAAATTCCATCTTCCCATTAGGGTGAACCAGAATCATCCAGAACATTGGATCAGCCCTTTATGACAGCCCAATACATCTTGGCTTGCATGAAATGCTCTCTGTACATTTTTTGGTTGCCATATTGTAATGTTTAACATTTTTTTTGCAAATAAGATTAGCTGCCTCTTCATGGCACCAGAGTGAATTATTAATCCTCTTGTGTGCTACATTCTTTGTGACTTTTGGGATATACCCTGATACATTAATTTCAGTCTTTCTTAGTTTTCTTTCCCATATAATTAGCAATTATAACCTACTTGTATTTTGTTTATTTTTAGTAGTCCCTTGCTGTTGTTAAGCCTGATTCACTTGATTATTGCTTTTTCTGTCCCTAAGGTTAGCATTGGTTCCTTTTTTAACATTTATTCTTTGTGAAACACCCACATAAGGTGCTTAGAGGATTTTTGTGCATCATCTTTCAGCATCTATATTTCAGGAACAATGTCTAAGAAAGGCATGGATAAGTGTGGTCACCAAAAATCTCCCTGGGACACGCATCCAACTTGTTTATCCTGTACACACTGTACGAGAGCAGTAGGCTGTCTATTTTTTAGCCTTTGGTCTGATGAGATATGGGTTCTTTGGGATAGTCGGTGAATCTGTGTAGCGAGGAAGAAGTTATCCTTGTCTTCATCTGTGATTTCCAGGTTCCCTTTTTTCCAAGTCCCTCGGGTTTCATAAAAAGATTACCAGAGCCTCTTCGAGTGTCCTAGAATTAGTTGTTTCCCTCCCAAAGGAAGGTATAAATGAGTGGAGATTGAGTTGTGCCCTCCTCTTGGGGAGGAGCAGCACCCTTATAGGTAGAAAAAGGTAGAGAGCTAGTTGTGCCCCTCGTGATGGGGAGCAGCACCATCTACTGACCCACAGTTCAGTAAGGGCCAATTGTGAGTTGTACATCCCTTCCCCCATAAGGGTGGAGCTGCACCCAGGGACCCATCGTTGAAAATGAGATAGTCTCCTGAGAATGGGAGTGCTCAGATCTAAGTCTATAAGATCTGGGGATAGATGTTTCTTCAGATCTGATTTGCATGTAGAGTCCTCAACTAGTGACCAGGTCCCGGGCACCATGTATTATTCTCTGAGTACTGGTTACAGGGCACCGGGAATGGATATTTGGAGTTAATATGGTATGGAGATAAGGATTAGGCTGAGTTCCCCCCTCTGCTGACTACCATTCTTCCCACAGGGGACTGGGAATTGGGTTACAGATGCCAGATTAGGACAAGGGATAGGATCGGCATCCCCCTTCAATATGATTCCTCTAAATCCCATTGGATGTTGGGGCCTCCCTCTGCAATCAGGTGATTGGTCCTTTCCCAGCACATATCTGTGGACTTTAGGACCTGGGCCACATAGAAGTGAGGTCATCCCTACAAGTCATACACCTCCTTCATCTTACAAGGATCAGTCCAAAAGGAGGGAGGGGATAGACCTTCCCCAAAATGCTCTAGGTAGGCATGTAATCACCCAAAGCCACTAGCATAGGCCATTGTTTTAAACAGTCTTTTAATTGTGTAGGAGGAGTTTCCAAATCAAGTTTCTCCACCCCTTAGTTCTCACCTTAAGAAGAGAGACACACAGTTCTGCATTCTGGGAGAAACTGCAGGATGAAGATGTCCTTTCTGTCCTCATTCAAGCCAACAAGTTTAACACAGAGCAGGCCAATGTGGTACCACCTCTCAATTCAGGTCCAAAACCCTTTCTTGACCTTTGGTTAAGGAGACAAAGGATGAGAAATCCTGCTCGTTCGATAAAGCAGTGAATAAAGATTACCACCACTTGCTTAATGATCTGTTCCCAAACCTTCAGGTTCAGGTGATTCTAAAATTTTATCCAGTTTGGAGAAATTTTCTGGCTCAAACTCTCAACCATATCCCTTGCTTCTCTCTAATTTGGTTATGATCAATGATCTTTCTCAAAGGATTTGCAATGGCCAAGCTTTTGCTAGACAGCATAGGGGGTGGTCTGTCCCTCACTCTAAGTTACAACACTTGGCTGCTGCTTGTAGCCACAAGGCTAGGTCATTAGTGTCAGTAGCATTGCATGCTGACCTCTATTCAGCCACCTCATTGAACCTGCTGATGGAGGAGTCTGCTGCCAATGGCTCTTACTTTCTGTTGGAAGCAGTGGCAAATTTGTCTAGGGAAGCATTGGCCTTATCTATGGCCTTATCTGCAGAGCCTCCCCACCTCTGCAGAGATGTGGCAGTGGACACTTGCAAGGTCTTACTAGAACACAGTAAGAACCTTCTGAGGGCTTTCCTTCTGAAGGCTGAGACTCTTCAGAGGGTTCATCCCTTCTGTAGCTACTGAGGATTTCAGAGACCATCAACACTGGTCCCTTGCATCTACTTCTGACTCTTCAAACCATCCAAGAGGCGGAGGGACCATTGGCTAAATTCTTTACAGCTGTGCAGCCCAAGTCGAAGCAACATGCCCATTTCAGAGCTCTCCCTTGGCAGGCAGGACCTATATGGGCATACCGCAAAGGCCCAAGGAACAAGATCCTGTCCATGTTGTAGGAGATGTTGAATACTGCATCGGTCTGGTTCCCTGGGCAGGCTCCACTTGTGTCTGCGCCAGGTTCTACTTTAGCGGCTTGGAAACCCCCCAGGACCCCTTGAATGCCTAAATTTCTCTGGTTTGGGATTTCCACCACTATCAAAATTGTTGGATAAATAAGGACTGCCTTGCCAAAGTCCCCATACAACCCCCCCCCAAACCCAATTCTTACCAATCTGCAGATGCATCAGATTTAGTGTGGGTGCTCATCTAGGGCTTCAGGGTCTGATTTTGCAGGGTTCTTGGTCTTGGGAAGTGTCTACCCTCCATATGAACTATTTGGAATGATGGCAGTGCTTTTAGGCCTTCAGGGGTGCATCCAGCAAATAAGAGGTTAATGTGTGATGGTCTCCACCAACATGTCAGTGGTAGCATACCTCCTGAAGACAAGGAGGCACACATGCACCTTCTCTCTGTGTGAAGGTTTGGAACCTCCTTCACTGGACAGCTTCAGAAGGAATATTCCTTCTTTGAGTGTACCACATTCCCAGCAGGAGGAACTTTTTGATGGACAGTCTGCCAAGGAAAGGGAAGATGGTTACTATGGAATGGTCTTTCCACCATTCCATAGCAGACTCCCTGTTCTGTCTTTGTGGAACTCCCTTGGTGGACTTGTTTGCCACAAAGTTGATTAGCAAGCTACCCATTTATGTTTCCTTATTCCTTGCCTAGAGGACCAGGGCAGCAGATGCCTTCAGTCTGGAGTGGGATTGTCTGTTCGCTTACACCTTCCTGCCCATCAGGATGATCTCACAGGTACTACACAAAGTCAGTCACTTCACAGCTCATCTCATTTTGACAGCCCCTCTGTGGCCCCAATGATTGTGGTTCAGTAACCTTCTGAATCTGCTGGTGGACCATCCTAGGATATTACCACAGAGAAGAGACCTACAATCACAGCAAAGGCTCTCTCCTACAGAGCAGCCCACAGATTCTCCACCTTCACACTTGGGTCATCTCAAATGTTCTCTTTGCAAGGAACACTTTTTTAGCCAAGTGCATTATTCAGTCAAGGAGAAGATCAGTCTCTAAGGTCTATGATGCCAAATGGAGAATATTGTGTGATTAGTCTGGTAGAAAATGTGTCAGTCCCAGTTGTCTCCATGTGAATGCAGTAGCTGATTTGTTTTCTCTTCATGTTGAAGAGAAACAAAGCTCAGTTAATACTATTAAGGGCTGTTAAGCAGCCCTTTCCAACATGCTCAAAGTTTAAAAAGGCCATGCCATTGGGACAGATTTTCACATGGCAGACCTGATCAGGTATTTCAAGTTGCAGAGACCAGTATCTCACTCTCTGTTGCCTAAATGGAATCTCTCCTGTGTCTTGTGGTCTCTAAATAAATTCCCCTATGAATCTTTGGGTGGAGCTGTCTTTGAGAATCTTACGCTTATGACAGTGTTCTTGTTCACCTTAGCGTTTGCAAGACAGAGGAATAAGTTCCATGCGTTATCTATAGAGCAGATTCATTGGGAGTTATGAGTCAGTTTCTCTACTGTGCCAACCAGGTTTTTATTTAAGCAGAACCTCAGCTTCCTTTGGTTGCTTCTTGTGATTCCCAATTAAGATCTGTTTTGGGGATGACCAAGATAGTCTTTTATGTCCATTTATGGCTCTACAATTTTAGTTATCAGCCTCTAAAGGGAGAAGGATTATGGGGTAACCAAGCATCTTTTCCTTCACATCAAAGGTTCAGCTGATATTTCAACTTCCACCATTTCTTGGTCAATTGCATTAACTATCAAGAGAGCTTATCAGTCCATTAATGATAGGGACAGATCTTTCATGAAATTAAAGCCCACATGCTGCCTCATGGTCCTGTCTAACTCATTCATTTTTGGAAGATGTGATGAAAGCAACTTTTTAGCACTCTCACATTACTTTCTCCTCCTTTTACTTGTTAGCCCATAAAAGTGAAGGCATTTTCTCCCTGGTCCCAATGGTCTATGTTCAAAAGTATCCCATGTAGTCTCCTTCCCTTCTGTGAGGTGAGTACTCTTGAATTTTTTTATTTGCCGGTTTTGGGATCATCAGATCTCCCACCAAACTGACAAATTCAGCCTTGCCATAGCAGCAGGGATGATATTACTGACATTAAATACTAACCTGTTGCTATTGCCAGATTCCCAGCTTCCTCCATATATTGTTGTCCCATTTAGACTTTTCCCTCAAATATATGAAGAGGGCCTTTCACAAATGCCCAAGAGGTATGGGGTTCTTACACAGGGCTGATTCCTTGCTCCAGAAGATTCTGGTGCAACAGAATGGGTGTTCTTGAAGATTCTGGAGCAACATAATGGGTGTTCTGGAAGATTCTGTTGCACTCTAATGGGAGGACAGAATTTCTTTCATTTGGTCAGGTATTTTCCTCCCAGAAAAGTACTAGCTATGCAATAGTAACAAGTAAGGATTACATTATTAAATTAGTTTTACCCCACCCCCAACAACATTTTTGACAATTTTTTAATAGCATGTTTTACAAAACATAGCAAATGCTTGATATTATATAATAGTCCACTGGGCTATCTGATTTCAGTGAGAGCCCAGACCTAGAATTCTGGTAGCCCCTGAATGCAGGGTACAAGATTTGTTGCACACCTGCCTGATTAAATCTGTATGCCATTTAAATGATTTTTGGTACTTTCTAGATGTTGTTGCTGCATTGGTGGCATTACAACACAAATCTCTTTGTTATTCCTCTGATAACTAGTGCATGTACGTAAATTCATAAGTTCTTTGACCCTTTATCAGTCATTGGTCAATCCACACCTTTATAAGCCTAACAACAGTGGTACATTAAAGTGGTAATAAATAGGATTTTTGAAACTCCCAACAACATCCTTCCATGAATAATAATGAAATTTGAATATCCATTTTAGATTGATTACAGATTCACATGATGATGAGTCTCCCATAAAGTATGTTATTTATGCTGTCATGAATAATGTCTTTGTGAATGCATCAAGTGATGTTTCCTTTTATGGACTTCATAATAATTGTAATAATATTTTAATAATTTATTCAATAATTTAGGCCACCAGCCCATATTACAAAATACATGTAAATATAATGTGCGCCATGGGGTAAAGAAGTTAAATATGATTTCATCAGGAGGAGTATCATAAGCATACATAAGTAATTTCCTATAATCAGTGCATAATCTTATCAAGATATTACTACCTCTAATTAAATTATTCAAAATTCATTTGAGTTATCGGATTCATTCATCATGGTAATGAGTGGTGAAAAGAGCACAATGTCCACGCCTGATTTGCATCACCTAGCGTCACTTCTTGTCTTGTTTCTGTGTATCCAACATCTTCCCACCTCCACATGTATACTTTGTTCTTTGTCTGATTTTTCTTTTCTGAACTCTTCATTTCTTTCCGGACTTTTGTTCTTCCGGTCTGTCCCTGTCTCTTCCAGAGAGAGCTGTTTCCTTAATGCTGTTCATTTTCACAAATCATGTGTCCTAGCACTAATGCCTGTCTTTCCTTTCAAGACAGCCACCTGGTCCCTTTACTTTTCTAACAAGGAAAGCACTATTCTTTAGGTTTCCCCAGACTCAAACTTTGTCTTCTCACAAGAAAAATCGGACTAAAGAATTTTGACCAAGGTCGTTAGTTTTAAGTTTACATTACTTCCAAAGTGTACACCTTAATTTAACTGACCAATTCTAAGCAGCAGTTCCTAAATCTTCCCCAAGATAATCATTTCTTTCATCAGATTTTGACAGCCTAGAATCTGAGAATTATGATGCATATCAACTTACCTTTGAAAATAATTATTTGACATGAGGTTCCTTTCATGTGATTATGGTTGGTAACCCTACTGTACTTTTCCCAGGATAGCATTACGATTCCAGGGTCAATTCTACTGAATCGATGATGCTGGCCTTTCAAGTTTAACAACTGAGACAGAGAAAATGTCGAGGGGACCTCTCACAAAGACTTTTCTGGCTTGACCATAATAAAGTTTTAATGCACAATTTATTCAACTTTTAGGTTCAATACTTATTTAAAATTTGACACATTACAACTGCTATCACTAATAGCATCTGCAAATTGTTGTTGGTGCTTGTGCTGCTGTTCTTCTGTGTCATCATAATACCTTTCATATATCCACTGAAGAGTAGTTCAGATGCCAGACCTATATTAATGCCCAAAAGCATTTGTTTAATTGATTTGCTTTTGGAAATCCTCATCATTACAACTAGAATAAAACTCACTAAAATCATCCAAAATTTTAGACTCAATGGGCAAGTTATTCCTCTTTTGTGATTATACTTTTTGGTGCACTTGATGTTATTTTCAATTACCGTTTGGTATTTACCCAGTGTCCCACATGTTTTGTTCTGAATTCATGATATACAATCAATATCCAGACTAGAATTAAAAGGCATCTGAGCCAGTTCAATGGCAGAGGATACTTCCTGTGTATAAGTGTATATATATATATATATATATATATATATATATATATATATATATATATATATATATATATATATATATATATATATATATATTTTGGTATAAGGCCCTTGCCTTTGCAGATCACTGACGCATCACCTCTCTCCACTTGGTTTCAAGTCACAGGCTCAGCCAATGTTGGTATATGAGAAAGCTTGCTAGTAACTTCCTGTGGGTTGGTGGTTCAACTTGGAGTTTTCCCCAAGTTCCTCCACCAAATGTACTGGGTGCCATGTATGTCCTATCATCTACTGAAATTTAGCTGCATTAAGCCCATAACAACAACAAAAACAACAACAAAAACAATCAAGCCTGTCTCAGGAGATCATGCCTTCTGCCAACCTCAAGTAGTTGGTCAAGACAGATGGTCTCACAATATGGGTCATAAAATTATACACTTCTGTTGACCCTAGCATTACTAAAGATGGCTCTTTCATGACAGGTGGTCTGTGAAACTGGGCTTTACAATAATGAACTGATGAAGGAGAGGAATTAAAGTACCCATGGAAACAACCATCAATCCTTCAAAAACATCATTGAATTGTTATTCAGTTATGAAATGATGATATAAAAAAGATGTATTATTTAATATGCAAAACTTTTCTCCTTAAGACATTTACACACCAAAGAATATGGAGATAACTCAGTTTGCTTTTTGCAGACATTTGTTAGAGTATGAGGGAAGAGTTTGAGCCTGAGAGCAAAGCCCAAGTTCAAAGTAAGTTTTCATAGTGTTCCAACTGTTTGTTTTAATTTGCTTGTACTTGATTAATAGGTACATAAATTACCAAATACAAAAAAGATTTTAAGTACAAAAACTTTACTGAAAGCAGTGTATGAAATTCTGATTTTTAAGTGCCAGCTGATATAAAAAAAAATGCATGATGTCAAACTAGCTGGAAACAACCCAATTATATAAGAATGACCAATTATCTCTATGTACTCTTTCACAGCAAAACGAAGACTAGATGTTTCCAACTTATAACAGCTAGTTATCACTTATCAGCTGATCAACATACATCTTTTGAATCATTTATTGATCTCATGATTGTCCATGAAAAATTGAATGTTGAGAATGAAATGAATTCTTAGTACTTTTCTTTTTGTTGTTGTTGTTGTAAGGCTTAATGACATTTTCGGCACAAGGTAGGCTATATATGGCAGCCAGTATAAACGGTGGAAGATGAACCTGGGAAATCACGAGAAAGAACTACCAACCCACGAGAAGCTATTGACAAGCTTTCTCACATACCCACATTGGCTGAACATGAGACTCGAACCCACACAGACAGAGGTGAGATGGCAGTGATCCAAAATGGTGAGCGCTTTTTACCACTCGGTCATTTGGGGGGGGGGGGCCTCTTTTTAAAGCAATGAAAAGTTTGGAAATGAACATTAAAATGTGTATAAATATAGCAGACATAAGAAAGGTTGGGCAGATGGCTAATGAAATGAATTTTCATGACATTTCCATAGCTTTTTAAAATAAAGTATTGGAGGTATGGGGTTGGGGACTTATCAGATGTATTGATGTTACATTTTTCTGGTATAGTAATTGTTAATTTCGTTAAAATGAAGTTGATTTGCAACCATTTGTGTACAGTTCAAAATATTAATGATGTTAGCATTTTTGCAAATTGTGACTTTTTGTACCATTCTTTTATCTTACAGCAATTGGACCTGCTGATGAATCTAATGACTTGGAGTCACATAATGAACCAGCAGTACCAGCTGGTATGATGCACCTGCTGAAATCTTCCAGCACTATATGCAATTTACACAACAATCCTAGTCCTGCCCTATCAGTTGTGACTCCATCTCAACTCATAATTGAAGATGCAAATAGGAAAATATCTGAAGGAGAAGAAGACAGCTGTTGTAACAGGAAAAGTGAAAGTGCAGGTCATGGTGGATATTTCAGCAAGAAGAGCACAGTTTCGTCTCAACTGGAGGAGAAAAAAGTTAAAACAGAAAGTTCCAGTAATTTACAGCAGGTAACACTAACAACATGAAAACTTGTAGTTATTAGCTGTACTGGTCATTGACCAAAACAGCTTATGGGTCCTGGCATGTTGTCTGTCAGGTATCGTCTGTTGTCATATGTCACCCATCGTCGAACATCCATTGTCCATCCATCGAACATCCATTGTCCATCCATCTGTTTTGGTTTTTTTATTGTAACTCCTAAACTACTTAGAGGATTGCAGTGAAACTGTACAACACACTTCATCCCACGGTCTAGCTGTTCCTAAATAAAACTGATGCTCTTCAGACATGAAATATAGGTTTGGTTTAATTTTGTGGTGGTTTAATGCCATTTTCAGCAATATATGGGCTATGCAATATATTTAGTGGAGATGGGAAGCTACTGGAGAACTTTCTCATGTATCTTCATTGGTAGAGCACGACTTGAAAATATACATACAGAGGTGAGATGTGTGATTGATCTGTAAAGGAAAGCACTGTAGACCACTCGGCCAGCCAGGGCCCCTATTTATTAAAGGATTTCTGATGTCTAGCTGGTCAAAATAAATACTGTGCTTATCTTATCTCCAATATCACTGCCACAGCAGCTGTCTTGAATATTGTGTTATCATTACTTGTTCGGAACAAAAGTCATATCAACATGGGGTTTTCACCAGAAGACTTCTTATGATGTCTAGTTGGTCCTAAATAAAAATGATATAGGTCCAGTATCCAATATCACCAGCAAGGCAGCCATCTTGAAACCTTGCTACTTCTACTCCTTCTCAGTGAAACCTCATATTGGCATGTTCTTTTCACCAAAAGATCTTGTGAGATATCTAGCTGACCCAATATGGAAATTGTGTAGCATGGACATCCAATATGGCTGATGCAGTCAGCTTGAAAATTGTGTTATTGCTACTCTCTCTGAGTAGAAAGTCATCCCAACATGTGGTTTGTGCTGCAACATGTCTTATAATAGCTAGTTGGTTGTAAATGATAATGCTGCTTATTTGACTCCAATATGACTGTCATAGCACAAATATTGAACTTCTTATTGCTGTACCTCCTGAATGGAAAGTTGTATTGGCATGGTGTTTTCACCACAAAATTTCTTATGATGTCTTGTTGGTCCTAAATATAAATGGTGCCTATCTGATATCCAGTATAGCTACTATGGCAGCCTAGGGTCCTTTGCAGGCTGAGTGTCCTTAGGATTTTGCCTTTACAGATCACTTGTGCATTTCACCTCTCTCTGCAAAATTTGAGTCTCAGCTCGACCAATATGGATATTTGAGAAAGCTTGGCAGCAACTTCCTGTAGGTTGGTGGTTCTTCCAGGTTCTCCTCTCACCAAATATGCTAGTCACCATGTTGTTATGTATATTTAATTTAATTGTTTGTCTGTTAGTTTGAATTTTTTTTATTCCATTACATGTTTTTGTAATGTAATATTCTTTGCTGGACTTGACCTTGTCCAAAATTGAGTTCATTTCAGTTTGACCTGATTGACTTTTATTATTTTTTTTATTTCATTTATGTAAACAACTAATAATAGTTTCATTATTCTTTATGTATATATGAGCTGATTGACCGAATTATTATTCAGGTTAACAGGAAGGTATAAACATGTTGATCAGGGTCAGAGTTTTGGAGATTCCCAAGTGAGTTTATTAGGTTATTGTGTTGTACATAAACAAGGCTCATTAGATCATGCTAGAAAGTTATTGTGCATTAGGTAATGGTTGTTTTTAGAAAATGCTAATTGGCTGACTCATGCGTACGACGATGCCTCTCAAACTCCACACGCCCATTTACTCGTGGATTTAAAACCTACCACCCCCGATTATTTGCGATTTCGTACCCATCTGTTTCACCACTGGTGCCAAGACGGAGGGCCTGTCGTGTACACGTCCCCGTCGTCGACTTAACAACAACCAATAAAGTCTATAAAAACCTCGGTCACTTAGGATCTGTCTCACACAGCGTCAACATGACGTCCCTACAGTCTTGATTGGTGCCTTGTACGGGATCAGTCACGAATAAAGTCCACAAATACGTGCTCGTATCTTAGAAGCCAGTCTCAAAGAAGTCTTACGATTGCTTACGGTGACAGCACGTCAGTTACTGCAAGACATCATTCACATTCCACATCAAACCAAACGCCTTTTTGAGAGACACAAAATAGTCTTAACGCAACTGGCCTATCGACGCATCGACACTCAAACCAAAAAGCAAATCACTTTGAAACCTGGATAGAGTGGTTCTGTAGGAGGTGTCATCATTCGTTCCCTCTTAAAATGGGATCCTAATGCTCCCAACGTCCTCCCCAAGAAAAAAGCCACACCCAAACGTACCCAGAAGAAAACGAAAAAGAGCAACGGTGTCAAGACCAGGTCACAGCCTCAGAAAAAGAAAAAGAAAAGCCCACAGAAAACAGCTTCTATTCGCAAGAGAGGCACTGCTGCCAGGACGCAACCTTACATTCGCAAACCACGACCTGCCGCAACGGTGACTGCGTCTCCAGTAGCCTCAGCTTCTTTCACTTCTCCGTTGCTGGTTATGCCTGCCAAACCATATTTGACACGTGTCTTTCTTAATTTGATGAAAAATTGGAAACCCGCGTCTCCAAGAACTTCTCCTCCAGTGGTGACACCCTCTTCCTCTTTAGCGGCAGTGGCCGCTGCTCACAAAGTACCTTCCCGCAAAATCAAAGTCCAAGAGAGATCGGGTATGTTAAAGAGTTTACTGGATTTATCCAAGCAAGAAGTGTCCCGACTGAGTCCGTTGCGAACCCCTCCACGACGTGTGATGCCTGCCATGAAAATGATACGACAAGTCGATATTCAGTGGCAACGTATTCCAGTATGAAAAACAAACCTGAGGTAAACGATGGGGTCAGTGGTTTTGTGTTCCTGAATGCCCAAAGATGTCCCCTCAAAGAAGTGCACACCGTCACCATCATCGTTCTCCTGTCCAAAAAAGAAAAGGAAAAAGAAATGGACAGTCACGTCATCCAAAAAAAACGCTTCGCTAAACATCGACGTCACCCCCAGAAAAGACACCCTCGTTCAAAGGAAAAGAGGAGCCACCAAAAGGGAGGATTTTTTCTGTCAAACTTTATCAGACAAATAAGATAAAAGGACGCATGTCAAGAAATGGACATCAGTGAATGTTTTTGCTCCTGAACCAAAAAGATGTCCCCTCAAAGAAGTGCACACCATCGTCGTTCTCCTGTCCAAAAAGGAAAAGGAAAAAGAAAAGGACAGTCACGTCATCCGAGAAAATACTTAGCCAAGCATCGACGTCACCCCAAGAAAAGGAGAAGCAAACAAAGGGGAGGATTTTTGGGCGATATAGAAAATATGGTCAAAAAGTTTGAACAAAAACTTTTATCAAAAATAAAAATATAAGATAAAAGGACACGTGTCAAGCCATTGACTTCAGTGCATTTGTGTGTGCTCCTGAACACTCAAAGATGTCCCCTCGAAGAAGTGCACACCGTCACCATTGTCGTTCTTCTGTCCAAAAAGGAAAAGGAAAAAGAAAAAGACATTCTCTTAGTCCGAAAAAAACACTTAGCCAAACATCGACGTCACCTCCAAAAACGACAAAGAAAAAGTGGAGCCGCCAAAGAGGAGGATTCTTCGGCGATTTTGGAAAACAAATCGTCACCTTTTTGACGAAGTGATAGTCCAGAAAAGGATAAAAGGCCGTGTGCCAAGTCATCGACGTTAGTGTATTTTTGGTGTGTGATCCGGAACCAACCAGCCAACAAACAAAGATGTCACCCCCCAAGAGACATCTTTCTTCTACCCCCAAAGGAAAGAAAAGGAAAGGACTGCCTCCTCGTTTAGTCAAACATTGGGAGATGCAGTCCGTCCTGTCCAAAGGTTCTCCACCCATGAGAAAACAATTCATTCAAACCGCCTCCAAATACGTCATCGATACCATGAGCGAATGTTGTCTGAATGTCTTGAAAGGAACAATACCTTTGTGTAAACATCAGAAAGAATGCTTAGCCAAACATTGACACGTTCTTCGCCAAATGGTCCAAAAGAAAATACTCATTCGTCAAAAGAAAAAGATGTTGATGCAACGCAGAGGAATTTTACCCCTGTTGCCACTTCTTACCAAAGTAATAACGGCACCTATATTGGGTATGTTGGGAAATAATTTACCCGGCATAGCTCCAAGATAAAAGGGTCAAGAGGATAAAACGGACCTCTGGAATTAAAAGATCTCAGACGTGACCACTGAAATCCGATGGAAAGACGAAAACTGACTTTAGTTCCTTACATACGAAGGATGGAATACCATCGTTGGCAAGATCAACGAACCACGCATTTACCTCCCAATCCTCATTGGATCTAGATGTCCCAGTTACAACACGAATTGAATTATCGTTGATGGATCGCAGCGATTTGTCAGAAACGGAAAAATCTCAACGGTACGGTCAACTGTTGCAATGACTGCAACTCTTTCACCAGAAAGCTTTAGACGAAACAGCTCTACCAACTCTGAAAGATTTTAAGGCTCTGATGAAAAGTCCACCACTACCCCCACCACCACCCCCAGTGGTCAAGACAGATGCAGCTCCGCGGATGCCTGAGGGAGAAGAGGTACGAGATGTCTTTCAAACACCGTCAGCAGCTCCCATCCCTAGTTAGATTTCAGCGACCTTGTTGACCCCATCCCCTACACCCCAACGAGAAGAACTTAAAGCTTGTGTTAAAAAGATGATGTCCACTCCTCCTTCGACAGAAGTCAAAAAGAAAGAAGGGAAACCAGAAGTGAAAAAAGAAAAGAAGACCAAAGCCATCTCATTATCGCCACCACCACCACCAAACCTACCTTCGACTTCTACTCCCGTGGCACATCGGACACGTAAAGCCGTTTCTAAACCACCCCCTCGTCCCATCCAGAGTAGCATCAGCGAAGAGTGGATAACTTATTAAAAAATGGAGAAGTTGTTAGCCAGCATTTGCTTCGATCCATCCCATCCTGCAGATTACGGAGGAGTTCAGAAATTGTATCGTGTTGCCAAAACTCGACTGAAAAGTGTCCGTTTACCTCAAGTGCAACGATGATTACAAGAAAAAACCACGTACACCTTACACAAGCGCACTCGACGAAATTTTTGCAGAAGTCGCACCCGAGTGGAGGGCATCGATCGTCAATGGCAAGCGGATTTAGCCGATGTCTCTCCTTTGGCCACCTATGGCTATCTCCTGTATTTAGCTAGGAAACGTAGTGTACATCAATGGCCTCATGACTTCCATCAGTGGAAATCTAACTTGACTTCACAACGTTGTCAACCTTGCCAAAAATAGATTGTTTGATGTTATTGTTAATTGTTAGTTGCTTGTTGTTTGTTTGAATAAAAACTGTTGTTTTGAAAAATTGTGTCTGTCGTTTGTTTTAAAAAAAACAGTGTGAATATATGCTCTTTGACTTCTCTCTATCCCTCACCATGACATTAGCTATCATAGCGTTCCTTCCCAACAAAAAAAAAAACCAGTAGGGATGTTTTCAATCGCGTCCGCGTTTGAACCATGTAAAGCAGGGTAGTCTCCAGACTGGGCTTCCATGGTTGACTCGTCCACCTATGAACATGCCTTCCAGACTAGCCAAACTGAAAGAAGCTTACGTGAATTTACACTGTGTCAGGCAAAACCTGATACCGAAGCCTGAAGAGATTGAGAATGTCAGGATGTTGAAAGTGACCGAAGACCTGATAGAAGAAGTCTTCAGAGAAGAAAGAACAAGAAGAATGGACGGAGATGTACAGACTTCAGAAGCAGCAGAGAGAACAGCAACAACAGCAGCAGTAGCAACAACAGCAGGAACCAGACAAAGGTTTTGTCGACTGTCGTGTAGATAGCAAGGAGTTCTCCTTCTCTTTCCGCAGAAGCAGACCGTATCCTCCAGGAAAGCCTGCCGCCAGACGGGGACGCAATCTTAGACGATAAAAGATTGCCATCACTCCCCGTCAACACAACAGCCCTTTTCAGGGCTACCACGACACTCTCGAAAAGACTTACTAATCCAATTGCCAAAATAAAACAATTGTGTATTTTTTATGTTTAAAAAATTGAAGTGTGTCTATAAGCACTTTGTTTCTTTTGTCAGTGAAAATCCACACTTAGTTTCTTTGTTTTGTCCGATAGTGTATGTCTTTGTTTGTAAGTAAAAAAGTCAACGTGAGTGTTTCTTTAGGTCCGCGCGTTCCATGTAATAGTAATAGTAGTATTGTAAGTTTTGGTGTCAGGGGATGTTATCCTTCACGTTCGTGCTCCAGGGATATACAGTTGATGCAAGCAGTAACGGAGCTAGTGACGGAGTTGATTCCCGCCCAAGCATTGAGCGCACTACGGGCCTTGGCCTCCTATCTGCGACAGGCTGGAGCCTAAGAGCACAAGTAAATAGAACAACTTTGCTCTTAATTTGGGACAATAGAGAAAAAGAAGGAAAACACTGGCCCAGGAAACGCAGAGGAGGTAATATACAGCAACAGGAGGAGCGAATTTCGCAGACCCAGTTAGCATGTAGCCAGCCTACTGCCTTCCAAGGAGAAGACAAACCCCAGCAAATGACCCAGACTAGTACAACAACTATTGGGGCCCGGCAAAAGGTCATTATTGCCCAGGACAAACCAGACCACGATCTGGTGCAGCGAAAACAACAATAACAGCAACAACAACAACAGCGTCAAGACAGGGAGACATTTGCTAGTATTGTTGCTCAAACTCCGAAAGGTAGGACTCCACCTGCAACTGAAACAACTTCTCCTACTCAAATGCAGCAGGAATTTTCGAAAGCATTGGAAGGATTAAAAACGTTTATTAAAACAGTACAACAACAAAGCACTACTGTAATGGTGGAGGAAGAAGCAAATGACAGTAGAGAAGAGCAGGCAGAGGGGGAGCAAGAAGAGGAATGCGACCCAGATAAACAAAGCTTCACGATCTTGGAATGATAGGGACCATAGAAGACACCAAGAAGGCGGAAAATTTAGTCAGCGCCATTACGAACTTGGGATGGAGGTCTCTCAGAACAAGAAAACCAAAGCCACAACAATGGATATTTGGGAGACGCATCCTACATAGCTACTATCAGGAGGCATACAGAAATCACCCCATGTCGACTCTAATTGAAGCCGCTGAGTACTTAACAGAACTACAAAATAGAAGAAGACAGAGGGAAGTCTTCACCATCCATGAAAGTGAAGACTGGGAGACTGAAGCCAGTCAACCTCCCTCTGCGCTACCAGCCACAACCTTAAATTGGGAGCAGGCCTGGAGCAGACGTTGTGTGTTTGGGGCCAGACCTGGGAGGTGTCAGCATTAACTAGGTGCATTTGGTGTTAGAAAAAACAGCCCTTCTCAGGGCTAACCATATCTCTAGAAAAGAGAGGCTATTCAAGTTGCCAATTTGTGTGAATGTGGAGTAATGTAATTATAAATACTCATTCCTTTAGTGGTATGTGTGTATGTGTATGTTTATATGCGTCCGCGTACGTTTGTGTGGATAGTAGATATGGTGTGTTTGTGTGCGTTCGCGTACGTTTGTGTGGATAGTAGAGTGTGTTTCTTCTTCTCTTCCCTTCTGTTTGGATTGTAGAGTGTGTGTTTCATGCATTCGCATACGTTTGTGTGGATAGTAGATATGGTGTGTTTTTCATCTCTTCCCGTCTGTGTGGATAGTAGATATGGTGTGTTTTTCTTCTCTTCCCGTCTGTGTGGATAGTATATATGGTGTGTTTTTCTTCTCTTCCCGTCTGTGTGGATAGTAGATATGGTGTGTTTGTGTGTGTTCGTGTACGTTTGTGTGGATAGTAGATATGGGTGTGGGTTTTTTTCTTCTCTTACCGTCTGTGTTGATAGTAGAGTGTGTGTTTGTTGACGTTCGCGTACTTTTGTGTGGATAGAAGAGTGTGTGTTTTATGCGTTCGCGTACGCTTGTATGGATAGTAGATATGGTGCGTTTTTTCTTCTCTTCCCGTCTATGTGGATAGTATATAATATGTGAAGTTGAATGTAAGGGATATTTTCCTTCACGTCCGTGCTTGAGACATATAAAGTGAAACTTTCGTCATTCGCGCCATTCTACACAGAATACAAAATGGCTAGTAACATGGAGAGGATGCTGAGATTGCAGGAGGTAGTAGATACACTAGGTATGGTGGAGGAAATGCTAGTTAGAATGCACTTTGGGGCTTATATTCCTTATAGATTAATTATGGAAATCAACAATTTGAAGAAAGGGAAGGAGATCTTAAATGAGATGATTAGAATAGAAAAGGAAGAAAAGGAAGATATAGAAGACAAACAGAAGATGAGAGAATGGAATCAAAAAATTGAAAAAGAAGAGGAGAATGAAAAAAGGAAGAAACAGGAGGAGGAGGTGGAGAAGGAAAAACAGGAGGGGGAAAAGAATGAGAAGAAAAAGAAGAGTTTAGGACAGAAAATAAGATGTTGGTGGAGGAAAAGAAGAACTTAGAAGACAAAGAAGAAGAAGAAATCCAAAGGCCCTTTTCAGGGTCACTTCATTGCCTCGAAAAGATTTACTCTTTCTTGCCTAAAAAGTTTTTAGTCTATTGTATAATTTTAGGTATAAAATTGAAAAAGAAGAGGAGAATGGAAAAAGGAAGAAACAGGAGGAGGAGGAGGAGGGGGAGGAGAAGGAAAAACAGGAGGGGGAAAAGAATGAGAAGAAAAAGAAGAGTTTAGGACAGAAAATAAGATGTTGGTGGAGGAAAAGAAGAACTTAGAAGACAAAGAAGAAGAAGAAATCCAAAGGCCCTTTTCAGGGTCACTTCATTGCCTCGAAAAGATTTACTCTTTCTTGCCTAAAATTTTTTTAGTCTATTGTATAATTTTAGGTATAATAGATTGATGTTCATCAATCTATGGTTGTGTTGTATATGTCTATGTCTCTAACCATATTTCTATGTATCTGTCTCTATTGTGTTTGTCCCTACCTAGGGTAGCCGCGCGTATTCAGGTCAGCCACTTGCAACATATTTCCTCGTACCATGACGTCACCCCACCTGTTCCATTCCTATTGTCCCTATATAGTCTCAACCCTTTGTCCCTCTATAGTCCCAACCTTTTGTCCCTATAAATTTTGTCCCTATACAGGCCCGGGTGTGTGTGTGTGTGTGTGTGTGTGTGTGTCTGTAATTTATTTTCTCATTGTCCCTATACAGGCCCGGGGTGGGTGGGTCTGTAATGTATTTTCCCATTGTCCCTATATCGCCCCCCTTCACTACTAGCGTTGATTTCACAAATGAGACCTTCCTAATAGTGATCTGTTCATTCTCCTTGGGTCAAGAAAAGAGTACGTCGAGTGTAATTGTCACAAAAAATGACAGTACTATTTGTCAACATACGTAGCTTTCGTGGTGACAGCACAGTGCGCGACGTTCAATCCTGATTGTGCTAGATCACACCTTTAGGTTAGTCCTACAACGTAAGACACATCACCCGATATTTTTGTTCTGGAGGGTGATGGGTCTTACTGCCTAACTAACGGCGCTATGTGGCGTGTTTTGATGTCGACTAACAGTGCAACGAAAGTCAAATTTTCAGAAATATCACACACAACTGGCAACCAATAACGACGCTTTTCTACAAAGTAAAGTTATAATGTTTTCGTCAGACTTGACTTACCCTGATGTCTTTTCTCTAATAAATTCAGATTCTCACAATAGAAATGGACCTTTTGGTTTGATTTCACCCAAAATTGTCTACACACTTTAACATTGATTTTCCCGTATTACTTCGGGTGTGGGGGCCCCGAGTTGCCGAGTGGTCTAAAGCGCTCACCGTTACGGATCACTGCCATCTCACCTCTGTCTGCGTGAGTTCGAGTCTCAGGCTCGGCTAACGTGGGCACGTGAGAAAGCCTGCCAGTAGCTTCTCGTGGGTCGGTGGTTCTTCCCGGGGTTTTCCAGGGTTCTTCCTCCACCAATTATACTGGCCGCCATGTATAGCCTATCTTGTGCTGAAAAATGGCGTTAAACCGTACAACAACAACTTCGGGTGTGTGTGTGTGTGTGTATGTGTGTGTGTGTGTAAATAATAACCTTCCAAAGGAATATGGATGTATAAGGATCCAAATGAAGTGAATAATTGACATATAGCATAAAGGTATGTACAATCAAATTATAAAAAAAAATGACACCTATTGCTAAAATAGTCGGTGTTGAGTGCCCGCATGATCAATGTGACTTTTACTATAACTTTAAGCCTATTCAAATGGTGAATCCAAATATCTACGTTCCATGTCAGAATTCGCATTGAATTATGATATTTATTGTACATTTTTCAAGATTTACACTTTTTTACTATCATATTTCAAAATTAGGTATACCGAACTTATTTTGTATTATTTTGATAAATAACTGGTTAAAAAGAAGCACGGGAAGGGACGGTATATCTTAAAATTACACCATGCTTTTGTATTCATATTTTTGTTAGACCAACAAGTAGATCTCCACCTTTTTTTCTGGCATTGCAGGTAGTGGATCAGAAAAAAAGTGGAGATCTACTTGTTGGTCTAAGACTTTTGTCTGCTTTAAAGCTTTTATACAAATAATGAATAAATGGATTAGGCCAGTGGTTTACAACATTTTTGAATATGATGATACATTCTTAATTCTAAAAGAAAACATTTGACCCAAAATGCTAATAGTTTTACTTTGGGGCTCCTTTGGAATAACTCCGCAGTGCCCTGGAGGTCTGTGGCCTATATATCCAGCAGTAGGGAATTTTATTTTTTTTATAATCATATACACATTATTTGTAAACAATGACATTAAAAAAAAAAAAAAAGAAAAGATGATAAAAACCAGCTTTGTTATGCAGATTACCACCGTTGAGAAGTAGAAATACCCTAAAACATTATGGGCAAAATATCTTTGAAAGTATGTTCACCTAAACCAGTTACGGAGTTTCTGACCCATATCAATGACGATAGAAGTGAGAAGGAAACCAGACTGTTTCTTTTTGTGTGTGATGTTTCTGTTATGCCTATGTAATTATTGTGCCCACTGTACGTGAGAGCCACATCTTTGTCTCGCAGAAATAGTTGGGATGGTCCAAATGGTTAATAAGAATCAAAATCTCTCCAGAGTTCATTGCTATATATTTTATTTGTTTATCTTTTGCCAGCAGAGGAAAGAAATAAGCAATAAAAAAATCTTGAGTGCAACGCAGGGAGCAATATAAAGCAGGGAACCGGACTATAAATGAGCTAAATGGGAATTCCCAATGCTTTTATTTGGAGAAAGGAAGAATACTCACTCTTTATCTGTGAAGTTTCACCTTTTGAACTGGATATAACTTGCAGTTGAGACTGAATGTGACTCTGATTTGACTGGACTGGGAATCAGTTTGTTTGTGATCTGAGGGTAAGCTGTAACATTCGGCCGC
The DNA here is from genome assembly GCA_016617855.1 of Megalonaias nervosa. NCBI lineage: Eukaryota > Metazoa > Mollusca > Bivalvia > Unionida > Unionidae > Megalonaias > Megalonaias nervosa. The sequence goes on along the minus strand of JAECUM010021843.1, from coordinate 23,311 downwards.
ACTTTAGTACATGTTGTTTCATTCTGATTCAAAGTGAAACTAGGCCATCGTAAACGAAATATAAATTTAAAAAAAGCCATGATTTTGTATTTAAAAAAAAATTATTCATCAAATTTTACTGTTAACAGACATCATATACAATAATGTTTACTTTTTTTTATAAGTTCCCACAAGAATAGGCACTTGTGCCCATCAGCAAAAAGGGAAAATGCTAATGATTATTTGCACTGGGATTAGTAGTCCGATAAATCATCCCCCCAAATCTGTGTTGATACTGATGGACGATATGTCATATCATCACGGGTGATGGGCTGATTTATCGGCCTATGGGATTAGAGGAGAGTGTTATCATTACTTTCCCATTTTAATGAAAGAAACGAGTACCTATATTTCCTACTGCTTAATTAAATGTATGCAGCTGTGGACTAATTCTTATGATTTATTAATGTATGTTTCATATTTTATAAGTCAGATATAGAAATTTCAGTTTAAACCTTTTTTTTAAAAAAAAAAAAAAAAATAGTCCATGGTATAAAACTAGTTATCCTCATAAAATCCGACATACTAAGCCGCGACATGGGTTAGGCCCAGGGTTGGGAACATTTTTTCACACCATTATTGAAAGACTAGTATTAAGGTATTACCTGCACTTGATACGTATACAAAAGTATCATAAATGGAACAAGAGCTTGCCTAGGTAAAGATTGTAGTGTATGGAATTTTACAGGACTAATGCTGTATAGGTATCAATATATAGAGGGTAAAATTAAATGTCACCTTTATCCGCTAACGTAAGTTTTGATAGTGGTATACTTGATAGTTTGCATTTTTTGCATTTATTTATCCATTTTATTCAATAAGGCAAAGATAAAAATGAAGTTTTGTGTTTTTGATTTTTATATTTTTGTACTCATCTTTCCAATCCACCCCTACACCATATATGTCTGATGAAATTTATTATTATTAGGGCTGATACTTATTAATAATTATTACAGGGAATATTTTGCTACTTAGCTGAAGTGGATATGGGTTCAGTAGAGTTAAAATAGTTTGACACTTAAAAGTTTGGAGGAAGTTTCTACTGTCTGTAAGACTCTTCTTCATGGACCTTTATACTTGAAAGTATTTAAAGGAGTATCATGCTACTGTATCAAGTTTTGTCATTAAATTTACGCATTTCTGTATTTACGCAGTTTCCTACCTGTTCTGCCCAAATCTGTTCACTTTGACCAATTTTTCAAGAAAATCCTGCAGCTACCATATTAAACAGGTGCCACTTTGATAAAACTCTTCATTTTGAGTACATACTCAACTCAAAATTGATTCTCTCAGGAAGATTCCCAAAATATAAACATCAAAATCACTAGCTTGAGCCTCTTGTTATGTGCAGTAGGGTGCTTTATGTATCCTCATCAACGTATTTGCTCTCATTTACCAATGATGTCAGTTTTCCGTCAAATAATGCCACTATTAATAAAGTGAAATTACTACTGATATATCAGTGTAAATACATAATGACATTTAATGCATGTTTCTCAAAAACAATTTGAATGCAAGCATCCTAATATAAATGCCTTTCAAAGTATGTACTGTATGCATGTCATTTTTAAAAATTCTTGAATGACTGTCAAAATGGCTCTCAAGAACGGGACTAAATTTGGCAAGGAACATCCCGATTACTGACTGGTATAAGGACTTTCCAGTTTTTGCAACTGATGATGCTCTGCTATCAAACTCTGGCCACCATTTTTATAAAAAGAACATTAGTGGAGAATGCTTTATAAAACACTCAATAGGATTTCACAAAGTTTGACAGGGAAGATAATACTGGCATAAAAGCCTTTCAGTTCTGTACATATGGTGGCAGTCGTATTTCACACAGTGTTATATTTTTATAAAGAAAGAATTTCCCAGGTTTTCCTCACTGGTTATACTGGATATCTAAAAAAAAGATCCTGTATGTATAGGTAATATTAAAATAACTTTTAATTCCCTTTATTTTGGTTTATGATTGATGGATGTAATTTGGGTTACAGAGTATACAGCTTGGTCTTACTTCAGATGTGCACCTATACAAAAATGGCTTGGTCATTTTCATTTCTTGGACTACAGAGATAAATTGTTTAAACAAAGTGCCAGTTTAAATTTTTTTACTTCATATATATATATATATATATATATATATATATATATATATATATATATATATTGTAATTCATTCATGCAAGCTTAAATACTTTCAGAAGCTGGTATTGTCTAGTCTGGCAAATTTAATTTTCCCTATTTTAATAACTGCTAAAGATTGTATATTTTAGATTAATTCAGTCTGATTTTTCGAGCACAAGGGAACAGCCATTTTGGTTAGCTATGTTTAGATCATGTACAGTTTGCAGAAGTACAATATCCAAAGAAATTTCAGCCACAGTACGTGAAAGTAGAGCAGAGGTATGCCAACATTCTCTCCACTGTACATTTTGCAAATGCAAACAACTTTAGTACATAATATCTGTAGAATGCTCCCAGTTTGCAATCAGATATGGACACCCATGTGATGCCAGTTTGCAATCAGATATGGACACCCATGTGATGCCAGTTTGCAATCAGATATGGACACCCATGTGATGCCAGTTTGCAATCAGATATGGACACCCATGCTTAAAATTAACAATTTGCATGGTTTCTTTTGCAGAATCTGTACAACAGCATCTGACACAATTTCATATAAATAATCCTGATGTATGATTACCTTTTATATTTTTATACATGAAGCCAGTCTGCAATTAAAACTGAAATAAAAAAAACAAGACCAACCTTGAAATCAACTCAACAGAATATAAACAAATTTATATGCAGCATGTTGGCATGAAAGCTTTTCAGTTTAGTATACAACAACCTGTTGTTTATTTTGTTGCTTAAAATACATTTATAAAATTGTATTGACAACTTCATAAAAACCATTGGAATAAATTTGATGCATTTTTGCAGCAAATATTATGATCTCAGTACCTTCCTTGTTTAGTTTTGTACAAATCATATGATGCTGATTGGTCACACAAAACCTCTGTTATTAAAAGCAAATAAAATTGAATGACTTTTTCTCAGTAGCAACTTGGCAGAATTGGGCCTAATTTAAGAGATAATCCCAATATCAAGCACATTCAAATTTATACAAAATTAATGATGTCAATTTGCTGTCAGATATGGCTGTTCTTACCAACCCAGTTACTTGGGCAACAATAATAATAATAATAATGACTTTATTTCAAGAGGGTAACAAAATTTGCTGAAGAACTAATCTACCCTGAGGCCCTCATACAAAGGAAACATATTTATTTTAACTGCATCACTGAAGCCAATGGATATATATTTGGTTTGGAAGAAAGAAATAGAGTGGGCATTTCTAATCTCAACTGGAATACTATTCAAGAGAAAAGTTCCAGAGTATTGGAAACTTTTTTTGAATAATTCCTTATTTGGTTTGGGAATTTCATACTGTTTGGTAGACATGGATCGCAGGTGGGGAGTATTACCAGGTAGCCTATACTGAAATAGTGATTGTAAATATTCAGGAGCACAATTATTGGATATCCTGGACATTAATTTGGCTTTTGTCAACCAGATTCAGTCTTTAATAGGTAATATGTTTAACTAACCAGCTAAATTTTCCTAATGCTTTCTTTCTGGATTGATATTAGCTCAAATGCTCTTTTTTGAAGATGTGCTGGCTTTGTTATGTTTTTATTATTTGAATTACCCCATACTGTATTACATTAGCCTAAATAGGGTTGTATGTAACTGTTATAAAATAGTTTTCTGTGCCTTTCAGGGAGAAAATGTCTCATCCTACTGAGAAGCTATAAACTTCAATTAACTTTTTTACTGACATGTTTGATATGTTCAGTCCATGATAGGTTATTTATCTACCAAACCACCAAGTAGTCTATCATGACAGACCATTTGCAAATTTTTATCCTTCTATGTCAGACATAGTTCATCACTATCAAGATTTGTTCTCTTTTGCCATGTTGATATAAGTAATATTTTAGTTTTACCAGTATTTACCACCATGCCATTGCATGTGCATCAGTTGTCCAGTTTGTTTAGGGCATCCTTGTCAAGAAATTTCCAGTTCATACTTTGTGCTTTGGCTGTCTGACAATGTTGTGTCATCTGCATAGAAATCTGTAGATGATATTGAGTCACTTAGTAAAGTGGTAGGTCATTAATAAACAATATAAACAGTAATGGACCTAGAATTGAGCCTTGTGGTACTCCATATCTAATTGTTCCAGGTTCAGACAGAGCATTATTTATATAAACATGTTCTTTTTCTCTCACTTAACTATGAAGTAAGCCATCTAATTGTGCTTTCAGATTCTTCAAATGGAATTCATGATCTACTATGTCAAAAGCTTTCCTGAAATCTACAAATACAGATCCTATTATTCTACTTTGATCAAGCGCTTGGAGCCATTTATTAGTCAGGGTGATAAAGGCAGTCTCACATGAATGTTTCTGTCTAAAAGCCTGATTGATTAGGGTGTAACAGCAAGCGTTTGGTTAAATATGACATGAATGAGTCATGAACATGTTTTTCAATCAATTTTGACAACTTTGGTAGTACGCTGTATACAGATTGGCCGGTAGAACCAGCATCATCCTTAGAACCAGATTTGTGAATAGGCATTACTTTTGCAATTTTCCATATTTTGGGGACATGCAATGCAGTGTCATAAGTGACTGGTGTCATTTACCAGAAGTGAGTGAATTTTATTTGTCTGACCTTTGTGTGTTCCTCCAAAGAGTTCATTAAAGATTTTCCAAATGGAGTTTGTGTTGCTGTTTTTGTTTTCAAACATTGATTGATAATATGTTTTTTTTATAGCTTCTTTAATCCTACTTGTTATTTTATTTCTCCATACTTTATATTGTGCATGGTTTCCCATAGCCTTGAATTGGTCTTGTGTTTTCATAGCGTCTAGGATTTCAGTAGTAAGCCAATTAGGTTGATCATACTTTACTCGATGTACTTTCAATGGTGCATGCTTAGAGACTACATCCATAAATAAGTTAGTTCACACCCTCAGAGCTTCATCTATGTCATCAAAATTTTGGATTACATTCCAAGGAACTTTATATAGGTCATCAAGAACATGTTCCTCATTAAAATTTTTGAACAATCTGTAAGTGATAGTTTTGTGTATTTTTCCTATTTCTTTTGCATTTAACCTTTCTTGTCCAAAAAGTAGGATAGTGGTCACTAAGACCAACATTTGGTACATTAACATAAGCCACATTGTCTGGTATGTTGGATTATAAATTTGATCAATGAGAGTGCTTGATATTTCTGTAACCCTTGTTGGTTCATTTACCAGCTGGACTAGGACTAATGATTCAATAAATTCCATCCAGTTGTTCCTTATTTGAGTATTGGGTAGGTCCTTATTTTCATCACCAAGTATATATGTTTCTTTCTCCTGTGCAAGAACATTTTCCATTTGTTTCAAAAAGTTAATATTCCAAACTGCTTTGGAGGAAGGTGTCGTATAAATGAAACCAACTAGGAATGATTTTGCATTATTTTGAAAAATTTCCACCCAAATACTCTCAATTTCATGTGACTCTAAGTCAGGCCGCCTTTCTGCATTTACATCTTCCCTAATGTATACAACAAGATCTCCCCCTGCTGTCTCTCTGTCCCTGCGTAATGGTTTATTGTAGCCTTGACAGTGAAATAGATTATCATTGTGGTTAGCATTTAATTTGGTTTCAGTTAGTCCTAAAACATGAATATTATTTTCCTTAGAAGACAACATTAACTTAATCTGGTCTATTTTTTCCACTAGACCTTGTACATTTAAGTGACCTATGTTAAAACCGTTTGTATTTAGTTTCATATCAATTATATGCATGTCATCATGCAATGGGGTACTCACTGAGATTGTCTCCATACTACTTTTATCATTCTGACATCCTATTTCCATATTTAAATGTTCATATATATTAGCATCTGCAAAGTCACATACAGACCCTGAAAATCCATTAATTTTTGCATTTGCAATAGTGTCCACTGAATAGTTAGAGTCAATAGTTTCACTAGGTACATGTAGATTTGTTATAAAATGAAGCATTGGCATTCTCATCTTTGCCAGCTTCCTAGTGTGTATAATACACTGACTGACAGAGTCTTTGTGTCCAGACTTCTGGCGTCTGAAGCACTCAATCTGTTTTCCATGATGATATACCTGTGTCACATGCCCAGTTTCTCCAAAGTAGAGACAGTACTCGTCATTATAGTGCCTGAAAATGGAGGCATACATGTTAATATTTTTCAATAGTTGAGAGGTTCCTTTTCTACTTAAATGAATTTTGTCTCTCTAGTAGAGGCTTAGGTTGATGTCCTCAGGTTCTGAAGAAAGAAAGATGTGTATTGTAGAATGTATTGTAGGTTGAAGTCATCACATAGATCAATTATCAGATCATAGATTTCTTTCACCCTGGTGTCCACACAAAGAGGTAGCCCTGATATCATTATTTTACATGTATCTGGGCTGCAATACCTAGCAGTATAGAATAAACTTTCAGAATCTACTCTGATTTGACTTACTGATCTTCCATCACTGGCGTCTGATTTCCACCTACTAAAATCATTATTTGGTTGTATTTGGTTAGGTCACTATTCATTATTCTGTCCGTAATGTTGATTTTTGCACCTCTAAGAGTCTGTACATCTGTTTTAAGAAGTCTCCTTGGTATTATGCTTTTCAATATTGAGGAGCTAATTATTAGAGTCCTATCTTTTCTGGCTTATGATTTCATGTGTTGGACTCTGGTTTGTATTTCAGGCACATCTCTTTGATGAAAGGGTGCTGAAATTGGTGTCTCAGCTGATTGTGCTGATATTGACACATTTGTTCGAACTGTGGGAAATTCAGTTGCTGGTGCACTGGCAACAGACTTGTCTGAGCTGAGGGCCATGGGTGTACTTTTGTTGCTGTTGCAGGTGTGACACTTGACTGAGAGAGGGGTACTGTTGTTTGCAATGCAGGATTACTTTGGATATCAGTTGTTACTTGTATGGTCATATTACATTTTCTTTTGGCTGGTATGGGGATTGTCTGTGTCAGAGTATTTGACATTGTTGCTATTTGGGAGTCTGTCTGGATTCCAGTTTCACATGAGGTTACTTGCTCATTAATCCTTCTCTGTGTTGACTTAATAGCACATAACTGTTGTTTTGATTCTTCAGTTTGGGTCTCCATTAATTCCTAATTGTTTTTTGATGTACACACATGGAGAAATCATTATAGTTCAAGCCATCACTGTAATAAATGGTCTTGATTGATGGAGCATGTGATTGTCTGACACTTTGGACAGGGTGTTAACTTTTTTGCTCGAGTCATCTAAGTCAAAGACTTAGAAACTGTTTCTTGTTTGGTTGTACATCTAGTTACTGGCATAGATGTCAGCATAAAACTGCCTTTAGCATCAGTATTCTCATCCTGTCTACATTTACAGATAATATGATCTAACCATTTGAAACAGTTAAGTCCCTGTATGTGTAGGACATATGTTGTTTTATATAATGTAGCTGTCACAGTGTTTTTTTCTTGTGTTCTGTAGATAGTACCATTTTGAACATTTGAACTGCATGAAGTCATGCAAGGTTCTGAATCCAATATCTGTTGTACAAACTCAAACTTTTGTGGATCTATATGCACAGTGACACTGTATTTATTATGTTTGACCCTCAGGAATTCTGGATAAATGTCAGTTGTAACGTTGCCTCCTAGGGTAGTTTTGCTGATATTGTAGGAGGATGTGCAATTTAAATTTTTTAAATAGATGGATATATAGCTCTGAGCCATCAGTCAGCAATGCCGATGGTCTAGGTGGACAATATACAAAACATAAAATGTGAGGGATAATAATTTAATAACAGATCTAAATATTCCAACAACACAAGTAAATTTCCACAATTTTTCCACTTGGTCAGCCTATTTAATCTGCCAATTTCATCATCTGACGTGCAATGTGAGAGTGTTTCCACCTGTCCCTGCTACTTTACACATCTGTATTGTTTCCTTTTCCTTGACTGGTACTTCAGTACCCCTTCCGTCCCATGATTACGTCCTTCACCCTTCCACCTCCTCCACTTCCGTTCTCTGGTCTGCCTTCAAATTTCTGCCTCCATTATTCTATCTGGTCACGTGACATCTATAACAACTTCTCCCTACTTCGTCACCTTTGGATGGCACTCAGTCCAACCCGAACAACTCCAAACAGCACCGAAAGCTTCTCTGTAAATAATAAGGGATGTATAGTCTAGTCTCCCTTTTGACCAAGACAGTCTCACACCCTCACACAACCTTTCATCAGCTTACTGGTGATTAAAATCATTAGGTCATGCATATACTCACATCGAAATATTCCATACATGCTTGTACGATCAAATAAGCGTAATAATACAACAATGTTATTAATGACTTCTGATACATACATCAACAACTTCCATGAGATGAGTACACATTTTTAATTCTCTATGTAGTAACTACCAACATCACAACAATCAGACGCATAATACCATACAAATCATTAGAGGTACACACAATGTTCATACACAAATATGCAGATGCTTCACTATATGTTCACAAGGCCAACATGCCCAATTCTGTATAGTTCACAACTATGTATTCAAATTCAAAATTAAAACAAGTGTAAGTTCTAACATAACTCATTAATAAATGCAATACATGTAATTCAATATGATGCTCACAGCAGCAAATTACACAATTAATTCCGATCACAGGCTAACAATCTACGTAATTCAATCTTGTATACTACTAATTTCTCTACAGAACATTACAATAGGTAAATAACTCAAATACGTAGGTGAGATTACCTCTAATAAAGGTAACTTCTACATACCAACATAATTCTAATAATCAATTTCTACATATTACATATAAACTTACAACTCTCAGTAATGTTCAACAAATTCAGGCAAAGAATTCTTACCTTTAAGAAGCTTTTCAAGTCTGAATTCCCGTTCTTCCTTTTACAAATGACAGGCATTCGGAGTACGCCTATTAGAATTCACTTCCTAACTTACTAGACCTCTGCATTGGTCAGAATCCTGGCTAGGAATGAAGTGATTGTAAAATGACTTGTAGAATAAGGGTTTGCTTCAGACAGGTGCCCTGCCCATATTTCCCTAACTCAGCCCTGATTTGATACTGGGGTCTCTTTGAACTGTACGTAGTCTGCTTAGTTTCTCACGCACATGTCAAATTTCTTTCTCCCGCTTGGGTGTGAATAAACAACCTCTTCTGGTTTTACCAGTTACTTCGTCTCTTTGAAGATAGCCACTGTTTTGTTCCTCCAGTGTTGATTCAAGCCGCAATCTTGTGCAACAAAGGTCAGTCACCAAGGTCGTGGTAACATCCTCCACCCCAGGTAAGTTGTATACATGAGGGCTATCTTCACAATGTGACATCAGCCATATTGGATATCTCCAAATCATCTGTACCATTGGGGATTTTTTTCACTCTGTTCACGACTTTCCAGCATGGGATTATCTGTTTGGTTCTGATCTTCAGGTATATCAGACATACTAAAGCCAGAGAATGATGCAGAAAAGGTTGAGCTAAGTGTGCTGGGTAAGGAACCTACAAGGCTTGTGTTTAAATATGTTTCCATAATTCTGATGTTTTCAGCTTGTTCATAACAGTGATAGGAAGTATAATTTGAAATCCTAATATATGACTAGCACATATCCATAAACTTTTGAAAAAGAAACTTGCATTATGTGTTTGAGTTTGTATAATCTGAAGTTCAGATATGGTGGATGTAGTTCAATTTCAAATTAATTCACATGGGTAGCCATCTTGGATAACCTAAAATCCTTTGCTTTGAACAGGTTTCCAAAATTCTTTTGAATAACTGAAATCATGCACATTAAATTTCACTTACACTAACTTAATATTGTCATAAATCCACAGTATTAATTATGGCAATAGGTATTAGCATATTTAACATCCATTATTACACCTAATTCATTAAATATTGAGTGGAGCTGTGTTAGATTCAACCATACATGGCAGCCATCTTGAAGACCTGTTCTAACTGATGTTAGATGTGGTTATTATGTTGATAAAGTTGATAAATCAGGACCACTTGAACCTGTTGAGCCATCAGCTTTATAACTAAAATTATGTACTCTCCAAATCCTTGTTACTGTGTGCATACATGACACATTACTCACACCTTCAGGACTGGCCTTAGGATAAGGTGTGAAAGGCAGTTGCCTTGGACTCTGCACTCAATTGACAAAAACATTAGGCATGCTACAGTAACTCCATCAGCTGGACCCTGCTGCCAGCACAGCGCCTTGGGCTTCCCAAACTATAAGGCTGGGTCTGCATGCCATGCATATTATATTACCATTTTCCATAACAGGTTTTGACATGTAACCTACCATAGGACTGATCTATTTTAAAAACTGTTGGGTTTTGCAGACCAAATTAATTGTGTCATACTAGGGCCAAAGAAAGTGATTTTTGAAGAAGCATTTATATCTTGTAAAATTTAGTTGCTTTAGGGAGTTTTGGCTCACCTGGCCAGAGTCCCAAGTGTGTCTATGGCATGTACCAGATGTGTCCTGTGTACTTCCTTGTGTGAGTCATCTGGTTTATGATGTCTATCACCCATCAGCATTTGTCATTATCAGCTTCTCAACAAAAACAACTGGACAATCTTCAGCAAAATTTGGTTTAAGGAATCCTAGCATAAAGGATTTTCTCATTTACATATATGATGCTGATGTCATCAGATGTGGCTACTGTTACTAAAATAATAGGAAAACACCAAAATGACTTTTTCTCAAACAGTTGATCAGCATAATGATCAATAGTGTCCTGGCATGTATACCTTCTAATTTGATACAAATTATGTTGATCTGCCATCAGTATGGGATCTGTTAATAGCAAAAGAAAGGATTTTAAATGATTTTCCAGTATTTTTTTAGCAAGAACAGATTAGATGAAAGTATATAATGAATTGGTGGTCAGAGCATAACCATATTCATCCATGTTCAATAAAGTAACTTAGATTAGATTTAACTAGCCAATCTCTCTCTCTCTCTCTCTCTCTCTCTCTCTCTCTCTCTCTCTCTCTCTCTCTCTCTCTATATATATATATATATATATATATATATATATATATATATATGGGAGTGAATTTGTGTTGCAGAACTAATGCTCCCACATGAAACATAATTTTAAACTCTACTGGTCATTAACCAGAGGAACTTATGGGATGGCCTGTTGTCCATGGTCCAAATGTCTATCCATCCATTAACACAAGTTTGTTATCATTACTCCTCCTAGACTACTTGGATGATGGCATGAAAGGTCTAGTTGGTCTGAAATGAAACTGGTGCTGCAGAGACATCCATTATGGCCACCACATCAACCATCTTGAAAATCTTATCACTACTCCTACTGAATGGGTCATATCATCTTTGAAGTTTTGCAGAAATACTTCTTATGATGTCTAGGTGGTCCTGAATGAAATTGGTGCCAGTCTTACATCCAATATGGTCGCCATGGCAGCCATCTTGAATTTTGGTATTGCCATTCTGAACAAAAAGTCATATTGACATGGGGTTTTCAAAATAAATACTTCTTGTGGTGTCTAGTTGTTCCTAAGTGAAAAGGCAGATATCTAGCAAAATGAAAATATGGTCAATCTGATATCCAATACAACCACAAGAAGCATCCATCTTGAAAATCTTGTTATTGCTTCTCTTTTTGATCAGAAATGCATATCTCATCATATCATATTGGTACTAAATGGAAATCATTCTTATGTGACATGTTAAAATCTTGTTATTGCTACTCATCCAAACTAGAAAGTGATATTGACATGGGGTTTTCGCCAGTAGACCAATTATGATATTGGTCCTGAATGAAAATGGTGCCAATCTGGCATCAAATGAACATACTGGTTTCTTGTCTAAAATTTTCCTGAATGGATGGTCATATCAACATGGGGTTTTCACAGAAATTCTTCTAATGACATTTAGTTTGTGTCAAATGAAAAAGGTGTTGATTTTACATATGGTATGCCTGCCACAGTGGCTAATTTGACAATCTTGTCACTCAAAAACTTAGAGATGGTTTCAACACCGACATTAAAATGACTCAGTTGTCTATCTTGAATTCCTGGAAATTCTTTTTGGACAGTTGAATTTGAGTCCCTTCAAGGTACTTTTGTTTCTGCCATTTTGTCCCATTCAAAGAATATTGTACAGTATGTGTTTCTTACTTTCCAGAGTGGATTTGAGATTATGTGGACAAAATGCAGACTGTGCTAAGGACCCTTTTCCTCACTGTGAAGAGTTGTTGGCCAACCCTGACTTAGACTATGAAAGTTTCAGCTCCAGATCCATGACTAATAAAAATCCAAGGCAAGATCCAAAAGAATCTCCTGTACCTAATAAACAGTCTTCTGGCACTCCAGCATCTGACGTAGGCCAAAATTTGAAGGCAGATGCTAAACTTGGATATGCTTCAGGTATATGTCATTGTCAATAAGACAGGTTTAGTTTCCACTTTTCATGAACCACTGAGGGAAACCTCACAATAACATGACAGCCAAGTCCACTTTGTGCCATTATGTTATGTAACAAATCATTTAATATTGAGATATTTCAGTCATCTTAAATAAATGATGTGAATATTCCTAGTACTATACAAGATGGTGGGGAATAGGTGGGTGCAGAACTGTGAGCTTTATGGACACATTTGCCAACTTAAATTGAAGCATATTACATGAGAAGTAGTGAAAATGCAGTGATTGTTTTAATGTTCTACACAGAACCATGTATTTTTGTAACTTGACAACTGAATAGCACACATCACATAGTTTAAATATGTTCAGTGTTTCCCTTTACACATATTTGTGCGTCAGAGATGCACCTCCGAAAGATTTGATGTTGTAAATTTAACCTAGATCCGGTTGATCAAACTGTTGTGGTCATCACATCACTAAGTAATAAATAAACATTACTATATTTACTCCTGAATAGTTAACAGTCTATGTTTTTTAAAGTTCATCTGTGGCAGTTATGTTCCTGAATGGTTGGTAGCATCAGCATGGAGTTTATCACCAAAAGACTTCTATAATGACTAGTTGGTCCCAAATGAAAATTGTTCCCCCTGACATTCCTGCCTTGATTGCCACACTGGAAATCTTGTTATAACTCTACTACTCCTGAACAGATTGTCAAATCTACATGGGGTTTTCACACAAAACCTCGTATTATGCTTACTTGGTACTAAATGAAAATGCCGTATGTAATGACTTTGCATCATGTTGCCAAATCTTGTTATCAATCACAACTTCTGCTTCATGGACAACTTAGATGACATAGGGTTTTTGCTTAAAGACTTCTGATGATGTCTGATTAGTCCCAAATTAATAAAGGTTCTAATCTGACATAAAATGGCAGGTAGCTTGAAAATCATCCTTTCTCCTGAATGGGTAGTCATAGTGATATTGGATTTTTGCTAAATGACATATAATGACATCCAATTGGTCCTAAATGAAAATGATATCATCAGACTTCAGATATGGCTCCCATGGTAGTCATCTTGAAAATCTTGCTTGCACTACTTCCTAACACATGTTCAAATCAAAATGGAATTTTTTGACGAAAAGACTTCTGATGTGTTGATCAGGACTCCAAATTGATGGCCAGTTGTTGGCCAGGAAATAATTGTGTGGATAGTTGCTGCAACTTGGGCTTTTTGCTAAAATATTGCGTATGATGTCTAGTTAGTCCTGGCTAAAAATGGTGCCTCTCAGGCATCCATTAAGGACTGTTTTGAAGGCCATTTTCAGAATCTTTATCACTCCTATATGGAAGGTTGTATCTACTAAACATGTCTTATGATGTTTGCATGGTAATACAATGATTGTCCTCTTAACCCCTACCCCTCTGCCAAGTGGCACCTGCTTTTTAAGGCCAGAATCCCATGGCACCAATGAGTTTGAGTTCAAAAGTACCACTCCAGGACAGCCACCCCTCTTGTGCTGCCACTATATTAGTGCAAATTCTGTTAAATATACCCCTTGCAAGTGGACAGATAAATGGTTTGTATTTGTTGATTTTTAATTTCAACACATTTACATTTTTTCCAACATGCCAGTAAAGAAACTTTAATCCATTCAAAGAGGTAAGTAATCCAGTTATCCTTACTGTTGTGTGTTCCTTAGAGGTTAGATCTTGTCACTTTGATAATTGTTGTTCTCACCCATGTGACAAAAAAATCTAGCTGTTATGCTAACCTTACTTTTCTTATCTCGGTCTGGTTGTCCCAATCACCACCATGTCAACACGCTAGAAACTACTTCTGTTTCTTCAAGTCTACACTTTGAAAATAAGTAACAGAAATGAGTGAAAGACAACAAGCTTTGTAAAATTTAACAAATATATTTGTTTCCCGAGAATACAAAGTGAAAATGAGGAAAAGAAACTTATGGCATTGCAAATTAAATCCCAAAATAATCCAAGAATTACAGACACAAGTCCTGATACTGTAATATGAAGTCCTGAATAAAACTCAGTAAAGTCCCAAAAAGATCCAAAACTAAAGGCAATGACGTGTCTGTTATAGCTATTAGAGTTTTGATGTGACAACAGTCTTTTGTTGAATCACAGTAATATAATTCCAGGTTTGAATACACTGTAAATTCAGCAAATATCTTTATCCAAGAATTTGATCAGAGAATTTATGTATTTCCAGAGAAAATAATCACTTGAATTAAATAATTGGAACAAACAAAGATTCCAGCCCAAAACTCCTGGTCACAACATATAGCACAACTTAAAAGTGCTAGACATTAAAGCATGAATGACCAAGTGCTCACAATCACAAGGTTATATAGTTCTCTACTTGACCTCAGGTCACAGTTAGCATTTACTAAAAAAATACCCATTACCTAATGGAAAATAACCTTCTAGAATAGATCAGCCTTGTTTACTTACAACACAATAACCTGTAAAATTCACTTAGGAAACTCCAAAACCCTGACCCAGATCAACATATTTACTTCTTCTAGTTTACCTGAATAAAAATCCTGATATTAAGTTCATACACAGAGAGAATAATGAAGCTATTATTAATTGTTTACATAAATTAAAAAAAAAAATTTTTAAAGTCAGTCAGGTCAAGCAGAAATGAACTCAGTTTTGGACACGGTTAAGTCCAGCATACAATGTTACATTACAATAGCATGTAATTAAATAAAAAAATTTTAAACTAACAAACAAACAGTTAAATTAAATATACATAACATTTCTAAAAAGAAGAAACCCTGTCTTCTTCAGAGTTGTTATATAATCAAACAATGAAACAAGAACAGTTATATAATGAAAAGAATTTAACTCATAGAGCAACTTAAGGTCTCTCCAACTTTGATAACACACCATACAAAACATTTTGAGAGGGACAGACACACAAACATGAAGTTGAGCTATATGGTATATGCTAGAAACTATATAGTTCATTCTTCAGAACATGGCGAATTTTATTCTATCTGAAACTCAGTAAATTTTCAGGGCACCATCATTAAATGTAGTGAAAAGTACCTAATTCATTTTAAATACTTCATGTGAAATGAATTACTAGTACTTTTAACTACAGTTAATGATGCTGACCCGAAAATTCACTGAGTTACAGATAGGATCAAACTTGTGATGTTGTGTGGAATGAACTATAACAGAAAACACTGAAACACACTATACACATCACTGGTTATAAAAATTCAAACTCACTCAAGGGTTGCGAAAAAGCTGGCAACAACCAGAAATGTGTTATGTCAGGCCTGCATTCTTCAGAAAGTTTGTCAAACACCCCCAATTGAATCAAATATTGTAATGTAGTTGCAAATGAAAATTCCCACACTTACCAGTCAATGGTTTATTCATCTGACCACACAGGATTCCACAAGATTTCCATGTAGCATATCAGTTAGCACTAGTAATAGCTACTCTTGTCATATTTCCATGACAGAAAATATAAATTCCAAGAAAGTCAGGAATTAGAAATCTCCTCACAGTCACTACACGCTTAGTTACAACTGTTGTGCTACACAACTTCACAGTATTGTTACATCATTGCCTACCATAGGATGTTTTCCAAATTAGAACTGATGAAATACAAAGTTAACAGTATAAAGATATTAATTACTTA
Source organism: Megalonaias nervosa (assembly GCA_016617855.1). Taxonomy (NCBI): domain Eukaryota; kingdom Metazoa; phylum Mollusca; class Bivalvia; order Unionida; family Unionidae; genus Megalonaias; species Megalonaias nervosa. Next base: position 7,052 of record JAECUM010021843.1, on the reverse strand, counting down.
CTGTTATTTTCATATCAGACATCCATCAGTTAAATGTGGTAATACGGTAATAATATCCAATGTTTTATGTTTCTATTTTCTCATGCGTAGAACTTGTGTACTTAAGTTTCAACAGGTCACCCCATTGCCCTCTTTAACATATTCATATTCATGTGCAAATATTTATAAACAATAGCATGTTGTTTCAGATGGTCATTGTGCAATACTTACAACACATAACAATGAATACTTTTTTCTTTATTTGTTTCATATTTTCTAAGAGTGGAATATATATCTAGATTCTACTTAGATAATTATTCTTATTTTCATAAAAAAGTACAAGACCTGATGACCTTTATATTGAGTGAGAGGCAATAATGGTACCAGATTAATACTGTATGTGTTGAATCTGTTAAGATATTGCAAAAAATGCAGTGTTATTTTAATTACATGTAGATTGGAAAAAATTGGGTAAGAAAAATAATTTGTGTCTGTGTTTGTATAAAAATGGAAATCCCAGTTGCAGGGTTACATTATTTGTCACCTTTGATGAGGCTCTGCTGAGTGGGGAGACAAATAATATAAGGGTTACCCCTTGACTAGGATTTCCTTGTCTGAGTGCAAAGCCCAACAGAGATTCAATTAGTCTAATGGGTGCAGGCTGATCCAGACTTTGGCTAATTTGAAGCAGGCTAATTTGGACCAAATGCCAAGCTGATTCTGACTACATAAAATATTATTAGGTTTCATTGAGGACTTAATTGTGATATTTACATTTGTTTCAAATATGATGTTTCTCATTATTTCTAGGTATGTTGAGCATTTCAAAACTGAATTTAATGAAACAAAACCCCAATTTTACATGAGATAAACAAGCTATTATGTATACAAATCAAATGAAATATATCATGCATTGCCAAATTAACAGTGAAGTACTTTGAAAGCACCCCATTCATATTTGTGCAAAGTTGAAATAGTTCAGTTTATTTTATTGAAAATAATACACTAACACTAAGTCATGAAAAGAGGGAACAGGGTCAGTGCAAGAAAACAATTGTGTGTGTGTGTGTATATATATATATATATATACACACCACTCCCTCGATAACTCACGCTTATAACGCGGTGTCCGGCATGGCTCCCAATTTTTTTTCCAAAGAAAATATATTTTAAAATGTGCTGAATGTGAAAAAAATCATGATAAAAATTGGTAAATTGAACCTTGATAGCTCGTTTTATCATCGGAAATGGTGATTATTGGCCGTAAAGATAGAATCCATATTGTGAAATGTGCAAGTTCTAATAAGATATCACATATTATGTTTGGTTTTTTTTGAGAGAAATAGTTGTCAATACACTGTAAATAAACAGTCTGGTGAAACAGCGATCAATGAAAAATTCTGGTAAATGCTAACAGGTGGCAACAGAGAATGAAATAAACACCAATTAAATGTCTTGCTATGTGAAATTCACATTCTAATTCTTTTATTTTGCTTCATTGTAAACACTATAATCGCAACATATTCTCTTCTATGAAAACATGAAAAGAGTCAATGGACCGTCACATCGAAACCCGTGAGTACTTCTGTGAGAACCTAATTACATGCCGGCTTTGTTTTGATCAACAACTTGGGGAAGTGTTTGTTGCATTAAAAAAATCAATTAAAAGAGACCTGTGTTGTTTTATCACTTTGAATATGTCTTTTGTATCAAATCAAGCAAGGGAAATACAATTAAAAAAATTCAAAGGCATGCCAATAGCAGCATAAGTTCTTGTGGTCGTTACCGTTCTCAAAATTCATTTTATTTGACCAATTGAAATTGGTTTACTTAACATCATTAAAGTATATAATATCAGTAATGTATCCTAATTGTATGCAAATGTGACCGTGGAGAGCAAAGGAAGTAAGCGAAAGGTGTACTCAGTGACTGAAAAGATGTGCATCATAGATAGGGTTCATAATGGCGAAGCAAGATCCAACGTTTGCAATGAACTAAAAAATTGCTGAGTCGACATTTAGAGGTTGGCTTAAGGATAAGCAGAAACTTCGGGATTATTTACATGATGCTGATTCAGATGATGGGATCAAACGAAAATGAGCACGGACTGCAAACGATACTGAATTAGATGATGTTGTGTATGCATGGTTCACACAGCAACATGAACAAAGTGTTCTCATCTCTGGAACAATTCTCAAGGCCCAAGCAGAAAAAAATGGCAAAAAGTATGGAGAATGAATCTCATTTTAGGCCAAGCCATGGATGGCTTTGGAGATTCCAGCACAGACATAGAATTAAACAAAATTCATTGTCGGGAGAGATACACTCAGCGAATTAGGAAGCCGCATGTAATTATCCATACCAGCTCAGAGAGATAATCATCCATGAACAACACACAGAGGCGGCATAAAAATCAAAGAGTAACACAAAAAAATTAACAGATGTTTTCAAAATGTGAAGTGATATTTGTCAAACGTGTCACAAACTGCAAGTATTATCGTGTTCTAACTTACGTTGTTTTAAATTTGTAGACCCATTAAATTCATGTTGGTAATGTTTAACCCTTGTGAATTTATTTATTTTTTCATTTTACTTCTACCGCAATCAAATCTACCTATCATTCGATCGACATCGTTTTTTCGAAATGAGTGCTGATCTTTTGTATAGAAAAAAGTCTACTTTGGATCAAACAATAAAACTAGAATTTATCCAATTCAACACAAAAATTAGTGACATAGTACACAATGTGCGAAATCGTACATGTGTTAAGCGAACAGAAACCATGTGGAGTAATGTTTTGATGATCTCCTCGATATACTGTAAGTTATCCTGAAATTAATGTTACGCTGTGAGGAAAAAAGTAAACAAAGTACACTGCTATGAAGAGATATTTATTCACAGTTAATCTTAGCACAATTATTAATTGAGTATTCAACACTGTAACATGCCAACCCACCCCACCCCCCTTTTGCCTCTACATCGATCCCTTTGTTAGTTTTGTTGTTTGTTATATATCCCTCGATAACTCGCGCCCTTGCTTATAATGCGGTCGATGTTTTTGGACCCCGTTGTACGTGAGTTATCGAGGGAGTAGTGTATATATATATATATATATATATATATATTATATTTATGTACAATCTATATCCTGTATATTGTTCTGTATACTACTCATGCTAAAAATATAACTTATATGCTAAGAATGAAACTGGGTTCCTGTCAAATTTACAATTTAACTCAATACAGTATCCTATGTCAATATCATATGTCCATTATCTACTAATCTCCTGGCTGTAGAGTTTCCATGGTATTCCAGGAAAAACCATGGAAAACCATGGAGTATTTTGACTAATATTAAGTGGCATCTATGAACAACTTCAAAAGTGTAAATGGAAACTTTATACAAATCAAGACATGCTTCTGATGCTAATGAACATAAACACTGTTGATTCACTGAGTAAGTCAGACATTGTTAGAGCTATTATTAGACAATGGCTGACCTCAGGACCTGGAGGGAAACATTGCTTTTGGTGAAATATTTCGAGATTCAAATAAAAACATGAGTCATTTTCATGATTTTGTTTATATTTTTCATATTTGAAGTGCAGTAATTGCAACAATATGTACAAAAAAATAATATTGAAAAAGGGGCAGTTTTGGGCACATTGAAATTACAGTCCAAGTTTGTTATATATTTTTAAGTCACCAGCCCTGCTGTTCTAAAAAATATTTTTTTGAACTCTGTACATTGAACCACCTCTTCTAAACAAATATTCTCAGAATAAAATCCTGCATCCTTCCTGCTTTTTGTATGATTCAGGTACTATCCACTGAAATAGATTACAGCAGCAGTGATATATCCTGAACCAAAAATTTTGGATTATTTGATTATTCAGCAAAACCATTTCATTTTTTAGTTCAATATTTGAAAATCACTTCACAAGTCTTAGAAACATCTCTAAAGTGTTATTCATGACCATCCTTTAACAAAATCCTAAAATTTAGTTTCACCTTCCATTCTGAAAGGGCTACATATCAAACAATTGGTACACTACAGTATATCTGTAAACAAAAAAATGCAATGAAATTACTCACCTGATACCATTGAAATAGATTGACTACCATCTTCTTTAAAAGTATAAAAGCTGAAAAAAGCAGATGCAATGACCTCTAAACAATTGCTGAATTTGATACATGAGAAGAGAAAAAAGTCCCCAAAAAACCAGAAATTAGATTAACAAGCTAAGCATGCAATTTATTGTCAATAACAACAAAGCATCGAGAACTGCAGTTTGGCAGGCACAGCCATAAATATCTGCAAAGTTATCATCTCAGTGATTAAGTGTATCAGGATTTCAAAATCTCAGGTAACGTATTAAATCTTACATGAAAGCTGTGCAGCAACAGACAGATATAAGCTCTACAGCCTCAACACTATAGTCCCGTTAACTGACTAAATGTAACACAGTCTTGATTTTACTCACCAACATGATAATTATGTAATTTTAAATGATTTCCGGCATTCTGGGATCAGTTGCTGCACATGTATTGGTACTGCTTGCAATAAATTTTTCAAATTAAGGAGCTTAATTGTGATGGTTCAATATGAAAGATAGAGCTTTTTTTCTTTAAAACGAGTCTCTCATGGTAGTTATGTCTTCTATAATGTGCGTATTTGGAAGTTTGTAAACCAGTCTCCAGAACTGTAAACAAAGAAAATAATCACTGTTAAGATCTTTATTCTGAACAAGACCTCTTTTGCAGAAAACCTCATCTTATCTTACATGATTTTAATATTTGATTTCTTTTTCAAAAGAGCGAACTTAATTCTTTATAGAATGCTGGCAGAATGGACTTGGTTCAAAGAAAGCAAAAAACTATATATATTTTAAAATTTGTATTTAGTGTGAAGAAGTCTATTATTTTCTTCTAGCAGCAGATAATAATAATAATAATAATAATAATAATAATAATAATAATCACCATCATCTTAAGGATACTATTTCAGAAACATATACTGTACTTTCTAAAATAATGATTGATTTTTCTTGCCCCCCCCCCTTCTTTTTTTGGGTAAAAATACTCATTATTTAAGTACTGAAATTGCATAGAAATGTGTAATACAGGAAATAAAATCATTTGTTTACTTATCTTAAATCTATAAATTATTATTATTATTGAAAGTTTTGATGTTTATCACATTCAGAAATGTATAAATCTGGTAATATTAAATGTAACAAAATGGAATTAAGTAAAATAATCTTCATTAATTTAATTGAAGGCATTGTTAGCATAAAATTGTTTCTTTTACATCTGCTGCTTGAAATTGTTTAAAAATTCAGTGTTTTGATACCAGCGTTTAAGATACATTGAATACACTATGCAGATGGGGCACTTAAACATTAGAATCTTGTCCTTGAGTAATATTGTATTCTAGCAATATATCTATTTGACATTAATCGGGATTATCATGCCAGATAGCCAACATTTGCACAGAACATTTAACACACATGTGAGAAAATTCTAACTTAGAACAAATTTAACATTTGTCAAATTGGAATCAAAGTCCAAAATCTGCATATCTCAAAATTTGGTGAGTTTTTCATTGGCTCACAAGATTTAACAAATGCACATATGAGCTTGCAAAATCTACCCTATTTGCATACATTATTAACAAGGTTCGCATATGCAGCTTATGAGAAGCTCATGAGAATTGGTGAAATTTTTCTGCATGGCTAACCCTAATCAATTGAACAGAAGAAATGATAAATAATGCTAAGTGCCAATCTTGAAAATTGACTAAGTTCTTTTCAATATTTTTCCATGCTAAAATATATCAACAACAGAAAATTCTAAGTCCAAACTGTCCTTACTTTTCCAGGGTGTTCCATGTTCAAATGTATCCAAACAATTTTGAGTCCAAACTGGCCATAGTTTTCCAGGTATGCCCAGCCTATTCCATGGACAGTGTCCAGGGTTTCAATGATAAATTCTGCAAAATATATAATTTTTCCACTGTTTTCCAGGGTTTTCCATGTTTTTCCAAGGTATTCCATCCTTTTCCAGAGTATACTACAGAAAAAGTACAGCCTTCCTTGTGGACCTCACATTAATTTTAATAAAGAAATGATATTGTAACAGAAATGGTTATCTCAAAAAAGATAAAATATAATTTACTAATTTATGTCTAAAATGCTATATGATTTTTGTTTTCTCTGAATTCATTTTGTATCATTTAATTTTATGCAACTCATACTGAAAAAAGTCATGAAAAAATGCATGAATTTGCTCTTCGTCTATATATATTGGTCTGAGTATGTTGATGCTTTTGTTAGGTTTATGCAGAATTTATTTCCTTTCTGTAAATTTCAATAATTTACTTAAAGGTCACTGGCCACCGATATGTACAAACATGTGATATTGTTATAGTCATAAAAAATGCATTTGTTATATATGCCCACCATAAAAATGTTAATTAGACTTAAAAATCTACGTTTTTAAATGAAAAAATTATTTGGCAATCTCCATAAACAATCTGTAGTTACTGCATGCCAGAAATGGATATGACATACATTTATCCCTTCTATTCAACCTAGCCATTCAAGTGTTTAATTTCCCCACGTAAATCTTTGTGTGATGTATCTTACAATTGTGCTTTTGTACAGCAAATATGGTGCACTGTGTTGCATGTGGATGTAACCAAAAGAGTGATGATGGGACAAAGGTTCTTTCTTTTTCTGAAAGACACTGTTTACCACAATAAAGTGGATTGAAGTTGTGGGATCAAATAGAGTGAGGAATGGGAAAGTCATTAATCCTGTAGAAAGCTCCATCGTGCATATGAGAAGAGGGATAGAAAGGGTGTAAGTAAAATATATCAAATAAAGGATTACAGTACAGTAATGTTACTGCAGATGTAAAATATTAATGTTTCAAAATAATCATAATACTTTTTGAACATGCAGAGTGTAGACTTTGATCAAACTCTTTATTTAGCATTATTATAACCAATATAAACTTAAAAGGATTTAACAAAAGAAATATGAGTTATTACTCTGGGATGTTTATCATTT
>JAECUM010021842.1:0-41095 GCA_016617855.1 Megalonaias nervosa | reverse complement strand
GCTTTCCGACATTTCTAACTTCAAAGTGGATTTGACTTTCCAAAGAGTTCAGAATAATTTCAGTATTTCGTTTCTTTTATGTTTGCGCGTGCAATTTTTTTTTTTTCAACAGAAATATGTTTATACATGCATTCACACATAAACACAATCGTGGCCCCGTTTATCCAGACCATTTTTAGAAATAAAAATATGCGATACAAAAGGATATACATGCAAATATGTAGTAATTTAAACCAGCAACGACAAAGAACAAAGGGGGGGGGGGGAATGGCATTTTAAGAGAATGACCCAACATGACAAAAATGGGCCAGTGAAACACCTCCGAGTAGTATCATTATATTTTCTTCTTTTCGCAAGCTATACTTGTGGTACCCTTTGAAGAGTCATGCAATGTATCAAATGTACAATTAATGACCTGTGTCTAACAGCAAATGGAGATTCAATGAAAGATTGTTATATTTACCCCTAGAAACGCTTACAACGCTGTGCTTGAACAGGTATAAACATTCCAAATATATCAGCGATAAATGGGAGTTGTACTCTTAAAACTTCTATGGTAAAGGTAGATAAACACGGTGTTGTTTGGTCTGCCATCATGTATTAAACACGTGATGTTAATATATCTGCAAGGTCATGTTTGTCAGTGTTTCCTGACAAATTAAATGAATCAGAAAAAGGGACATTGCGCATAACCTCATGAATAGTTGTGCAGACCTTCTCAGTATCTCATGCATTCAATTACGTTCGAATACCAGTCTAATAGATCTTGAAAGTTATTTAAAATAGAATATAAACCAATCAATAAAGAATAACAGGATTCCAATAGAGATAAGGCTGTTACTAACAGATTCTTGTAACCCAAACATGAACTACTTTACACTGGAGGTAACGCCTAGCTTTATACATGCATTATCAGTTTTGTCTACTTTTGCAGTATACATTTTTTCTTGAATCGCGTTTAATCATTGCGTGTCGGTCGTTTACCATTTGCTGTATATTTCATTTCAGTTCACTCTATTTCAATACGTATTTACTTTTTGACTGTCAACAAATCAAAAGTAGATACATTACACACAAGCATGTCACCATGCAATATGTAATTTAAAGGAGGAAGTACATTTGTCTTCGTTTTGATAAAACCAGACGGTTGCACTGGTTTTAACCGGTCCATGAGACTTTCCCTGGCAAAGCAAAACCCCATTACTTGAAATGTGTACTGACTGACACTTACATACACTAGTTACTAAATAGACCTTCAACACAATCTCCAGTTCGGAACACCTCAGCCTTGTATTCGGGCGCAAGGAGTAAATCGAACACGAGCCGAGATGGCATTGTGTGATGCCTATATGCATTATGCAGTCTACAGAGGACCGGTTAAAGGGAAAAGAATTACTCTTTAATCTGACCTGTGATCTCGCTATCGTTTTTGTCTCATTCTAATTTACTTTACTGTATACCCTGAATTCCATTTCATCCTTACACCTCATTCTGTATTATTTGCTACATATAAATAGATAATATTCAGTATGAACTTGATTACATAGCACCTGTTGACTGTTACATATTCTGAAGTCATAACACGATAGGAAAGAATTTAAGGTGAGACACCTACGTTGTGCAGAATTCATGGATTGTAACAATTTGATCAAGGAATTTACACCGCGTTTATCCCCGTTTAAGTAAATCAGTTAGGCAGTACTGGATTCAACCGGTCTAGGAGCATTTCATCGACAATATAGTAATAATCCCACCACCGCATATGTATACCGATTTACACTTACATGCACTTAGCATTCAAATATACCCGTTTCACAATCGCCATTCTAAACGTTCACCCATCCTTGATTCCCACGCAATAGTGAGAGAGGGCTAAAGCCGTAAAGACCAATTATATGTCTATCAACATCTGGGATCTTACAATGCTGGAGCACATCATCGCTAGTGCTATGTGCAGATCCAGTGTCTGTGCCCTGCAAGTCTACATGAAACGTAATTGACTATATGTTACATTAAATGTATAGAACTATCAATAGCAAACACTTTTGTACTTTCATATTTTTTTTTAATATTATTTTTGCGTCCTAATCTGGCCGTAAAGGCAAGCTGTCGGAATGAAACTATTGCGTCTAACCACTGTACTTAATAAAACGGCGATTTTTATCTAATTTTGGAAGACACCATCCTGGCATGAAAGTCTCCAGATTTCATCAAAAGATGCGCATAGTCTTCCAAATTTAGCTGCACGTACTAAAACTTGTTTTTGCTCTGTTTTAGAAATAAGAAAAACGTAAATATTTCCTTTTATAGAAAATAAATCTCATCCGTACTTGACTAAATTTGACAGAAAGCATTCTGGCTAATAACGCTTTCATTTGCCACAAAAGATATTGACTCATTATCAAATATGGATATCATTACTAAAAGTAATCAAATCCTAAACAGCTTATTTTCAAAAACAGACATTAAATTAAATATGTTTGAAACGGAAAATCAATCAACAATTTTTATTCATAAGTTATATTGACTTCAATAATATGGAAAAGGTTAAATAAAGTTGAGAAAAAAAGTTATGTTTATGATATAATTGAGTTCAGACTTTTGAAGATCTGGCATATCTACAGTATGTTCGACGCTGCCATGTTGCAAAGATAAAATGATGCATGATACGAAAGCATCAGAGGATTTCAAATGGTTTGTTTCATTACAATGTCAGTCATTGTTGACCACAGTGCAATATATACTACAGCAAGAATGTTGCTCGATTTAACTATTTTCATAAAATCAAAACCTTCACCGCGCTAAACTTAGGTTATGTTTGCTTTAATACCACTTGCCTGTTTTTGCCAACAAAGAGTCAAAAGCTGCAAAATACAAAATGCTGGCGCCTCGAGTGATTGAGTAAACTAAAGAGCTTGCCTGTAATGATCACTGTCATCTCACCTCTGTCCACGTGGGTTCGAGTCTCAGGCTCGGCCATTGTAGTTATGTGAGAGAGCTTTACAGTATCTTCCCGTGGGTCGATGGTTCTTCTTGAGATTTTCTTCTTCCAACAGTTAGACTGGTCGTCATGAATAGCCTATCGTGTACTGAAAAATGGCGTTAAGCCAACAAGAACAACAAAATGGTATTTCCTTGTAATTACTTCTTAAAAATCGCTCAAGAGAATTTGCCCATATTTGACAGAAAACATTTCTGGCATAAATACCGGTCAAGTTTATACAAATGATGCTGATTTTCATTAATATAAGGAATTAAAAAGAACTTTAAATTACTTCCTCACAAGCAATACTAAGCAAAATGTGACCAAATTTGAGAAAAAGCGATCTGCCATAAATGGCCTTTTAAATGTATGTTAATGATATGTAGTCTTCACATATTGCCTCCATTACTATCAAGAGAATGTCTTCAAACCACTTCTGCTCAGAAACTGACAACCAAATCTGACCGTATTTGACAGAAAGAATTCTGACATCTCTATTCTTCATCATCTTTGGCCACCATTACCAATAACGACTTCTTCTCAAAAACACCTCAACAGAGCTTTGCCTAGTTATGCGAACTGTGCCATCAGCAATGGATGACGAGACCAAAATTGCAGAACCTTCACAGAAATTTTTCATAGCATGTGCCGTCGACAGTACTGGAAGAAACTTTTACAGGAAGCATCATACTGGCCCTGGTTTCCAGGACAAATTCTTCTGCATTGGGCTATTAGACAGATGTCGGGCAGTACGAGACCCACTTGTTTTGCAATAATTTTTCTCATTAAATTCCTGCCATTTTATTCTTCTTCTTATTATTATTATTATTATTATTATTATTATTACTGCTGCTGCTGCTGTTGTTGCTACTGTTTCTGGAGTTTTCATCATAATTATCATCATCACCATCAATATCACTAATACTAGACTCTGACAGGGTGGGTAGGAGAAGAGGGGGTACTACAATGGCAAAGACACCATTTTTAGTGCTGCCTGTCCCAGACGACTGTACTTATTTCAACAATCTACACATTTTCAACCTGAACCGCTGTGCCTCACACTGAATGCCTTCGGATCCCTGTACCATAGGACCAGCCAGTCCCGGTTTGGGTGTTTTAATTTACAGTTCCGTAAGATTTTTATTTTGGAGCTTGGTCAGTGCTTCAAGACAGGTCCTTCTTTTACCTGCCCGCTGGTACAATACAATTGACTACTGCTACTATTACTACTACTACTGCTACTAATAATAATAATAACAATAATAATAATAATGACGACTTAATAGAATTATTACAAGAAATAACAACATGAAACACATAAATGGAGTTAAAATCTAAACACATCATGAGTTTAAAATACAGTTTTAATCTAGACGTAATGACCAATGGATGAATGTCAAATCTATTCTTTCTTGTGGAAAAGATGTGTCTAGAGCACTCTTGAATGTGATCATGGTCTCTTCGCATCTGAGATCCAGAGAGAGAGAGAGAGAGAGAGAGAGAGAGAAAGAAAGAGAGAGACAGTTAATTCCAAGTAACTGGGCCCTGCTATGTAAATGAACATTGTCCATAGGACTTAGTTTTAACCTTGGGAAAACTAAGGACACGAATGTGACATGATGAGCGCAAGCTTCTTGCAGGGATATATACATAGGTGAGATCACAGAGTTATTTCAGACCGGAAGCAGTCAAAGAAATGTAACAGAGAGAAGAGATTTTGTATTTGATTCTACTGCGAACAAAGTAGCCAGTGAAGGTTGTGAAGAAGTGTGGTGGTATGATAATCCACACACCCGTACACACAAACCAACATACACAATCCCTCAATCATACTACTATTTACTATGATAAGGATACTGCACTTTTGTCTCTAAAATTATACATGATCATTTTTCAGAATGCCCTCGGACATACTGCATGTGGGTTTAAGTAGAAATGACAAAATCTCGTGGAATATATAATTACGAAATTTTATTGAGAAAATGTAGTGAGAATTGTCAAAGCGAATATGACACAAAGTTGAATCGGTGTTGGTGATATGAATAGGAAGACATCTCGGTGTAACACGTGCTTTTTGCGTTTCATTTATACGTGCAAAATGAAAAACTAGGTTGAAGTAGACCATTGAAGGTAGACTATTTGTGTCATATCACAACTCCTTAAAACGAACTAGTAGTCATGATTTCACCCAAAACGTAAATATTGTAATAAGCCAAAGTGGTCTCCTTACAGAGCGAATTCAGCCCTAGTGTGAATCCCGCTAGAGGTCACTTGTGTTTGATTCTACTGATTTCCAAGGACTTCTCTACAGCTACTGTTGTAAACTGGAAACTCCAAAGCGCCCAGACTATAAATATTTTTCTCTAATCAGTGCATGACCACAAATATCACAACTACACATTTAGAACACAACTTTACAATTGCCTACCAACATCACAACTCCATGGTGCCTCCTTATTACATTTCCGTAACGTAGCGCCAGTATTTCACTCCGTTAAAATATACAACTCAAACACCTAATACACAGAACTACTTCCCCTACGCTACTTTAGGTCAGTCAAATCATTATTTTAAGCCACATTTCGCCTGTAACTCTACACCATATTTACCATCATAGTAACAATAAAAGGCTTCTTCAAATGACGGAACAGCACCTTCCCAAGTATTCCTTTGTGCATTTTACCAGTCACCATCACATATATTGCACATGGAGTTGCACAATCAATCCACACAATTAGATTTTAATAGGAACTACTTGGCTCCATCGACACTTATGCGGCTCTGGCCTGAGCTCACTATGAAATTAAACCATGCCATCATGAAATCTCATCAACACTGCATTCTGTGACGTTTGCCCCTACCAATTGGCTAATTATTCGGGCTGAGGACTATTTCCCCAACACCAACTTCCCAAAATCAAACAATTAGTCACGTAAATCTAATAAATCCTTAATAATGAAGGAGTATATACAAATGGCGCATAATCCAAATTTATTACAATATCTTTTCAAATGCAACTTCTTCGAGAATAATTCTTGCAAGAGGAGACATACCTTAAAGATTAAAATACAGTATGTAATCATTCACGCATACTTGCAATACTTTGACCTGCTTGTTATACGTTTCATATATTCCGTAATTATCTTAAGATATGACCTCCCCACCTACCCACAACCCTATTTAACTTGTTTTTATTCGGTGGTTAGGGGTAAAATATGCTATGTCATGTATAGATTGCTAGGAAAGATAATAAAAATTTCGCCACCTTGTCAGGAAATGGCGGCAAAGTTTATACCCTATTGTATGGTATGTTGTACATGCTTTTGAGCAACATAGTTATACAAAAGAGAACGCAAATTAGTTACAAGCTCATGCTCACATTCAATTTGAATATTTCAAACCCGATGACTCCAAACTATGTTGCACGAACTGAATAATAATGCTTAACTTCTAACTGTTACGTTTACAAGTGTTACTCTTACTAAAATTGGAGTACGCGTTACCTCCCCCTGACCGGTACATAGAAATGATATACCATGGGAACGCACAATTTGATTGAGTAGAGATTATAGTCTGTGTCACTCGCGATAAGCTATGGAATAAACAGTGATCCTGTGGAAACTGAAGAATTGAAGTATTTACCGATATCCCTACAGTTATTAAAGACATCAAAAGCCACTACTGTCCAAATAAGGAAAGAAACCAAAAGCCACTACTGTCCAAATAAGGAAAGACACCAAAAGCCACTACTGTCCAAATAAGGAAAGAAACCAAAAGCCACTACTGTCCAAATAAGGAAAGACACCAAAAGCCACTACTGTCCAAATAAGGAAAGAAACCAAAAGCCACTACTGTCCAAATAAGGAAAGAAACCAAAAGCCACTATTGTCCAACTAAGGAAAGACACCAAAAGCTACTACTGTCCAAATAAGGAAAGACACCAAAAGCCACTAATGTCCAAATAAGGAAAGAAACAAAGCAAAAGCGAAGCAAGAACAATACATTTGTTTATACAACTGTACGGAAGTATTGCAAAAATACCGTTAATTCTATTGCATAAGAGCATTCTCGGTTTCAGAAGGATGTAAAATATTTTTTAAACTATATATCTTTACATGTCACAATGAAAAAGGCAAGTAGGCAGTGTTAGTGAAAATTGTTGCCAGTAACTCTTCGATAATACACAGTTGTTGACGTAAAACCTAGACAACGATAATCGCTTTTTACATATTGCCAATAACTCTTTGATAATACACAGTTGTTGACGTAAAACCTTGACAACGATAATCTCCATTTGCATATTGCCAATAACTCTTCGATAATACACAGTTGTTGACGTAAAACCTAGACAACGATAATCTCCATTTACATATTGCCAGTAACTCTTCGATAATACACAGTTGTTGACGTAAAACCTAGACAACGATAATCTCTTTTTACATATTGCCAATAACTCTTTGATAATACACAGTTGTTGACGTAAAACCTAGACAACGATAATCTCCATTTGCATATTGCCAATAACTCTTCGATAATACACAGTTGTTGACGTAAAACCTAGACAACGATAATCTCCATTTACATATTGCCAATAACTCTTCGATAATACACAGTTGTTGACGTAAAACCTAGACAACGATAATCTCCATTTACATATTGCCAGTAACTCTTCGATAATACACAGTTGTTGACGTAAAACCTTGACAACGATAATTTCCATTTGCATATTGTCAATAACTCTTCCTTTAATACACAGTTGTTGACGTAAAACCTAAACAATGATGATCTCCTTATAAATATCTCCTTGCATAACTTCCATTGTTTTAATGGATATCTGCTGATTTTAATATTTTCTTAACTGATCAGTACGGATAGTTTTGAAAAAGTGATTCCGTTTCGGATCATCCACGCAGAAGATAGATCTCTCTCTCTCTCTCTCTCTCTCTCTCTCTCTCTCTGTTGCCATCTATGTGTAAAAATGATACAAATATCAAAATCAATTGTTACAATGACTATTGATCAATATAAATATGCTTGAAATCGAATTAGGACAAGTTGTACTCGCAAAGCAAGTAATGGTATTTTCCTGATTGGGCTCAGTTTACAAATCCCTCGGTAATTATTTCGTGTGCCTTTCTTCTTCATGAAATAAAAATAATAAGAACAACAAATATGCATATTTACCCATTTTCAGTCTTTGTATGAAAAGGTGTGGCCCCAAAATTAGTTATTTGCACTTTTAATGACTTTTTCATAAATACACTTTTACAGCAATTGATTTTCACCGCCCTCAAAAATGTTTTCGTGCTTATCACGAAACCGAGTGTATGTCAAGGGAAATAGTGCAGTTGGTATTTTAGAAAAATAGAAGTGTTAACTAATTTATAGATTAATCTCGGAGACTGATGCGACTAAATTGCGCCGGAGCTACTAATATGTAACTTTCATAAACTGTTACAAAAAAGCAAATCAATTATGATAATTGAAGATTTTCTCCATATTTGACACTTTATACAACTGTATCTGAACACGTCACTCGCAAGTGCTGCAAGACCTGGTAGTCCCTTCACGACATGGTTGTGTTTGGATATGCATGCCCCTATTCGATGTAAGCTTTTGCAGCCGCGATATCGTAAACAAGTAACAATCAACTGCTTTAAACGTCCATAGATATCTTGGGGGGGGTTTTCACTTTGTAGGTAAGCTTACTGGGAAAATCGTGTAATAAGGAGGCAAAATTTTATAGAATATTTCACCACAAATTAAGTCATGCGCGTGTAAGGATTTAGGTCAGCGAAGTGATCCTCTAAGTATAGAAAGAACTGAGTCATTTAAATTGAAACTGGTGCGACATCTAGTGAGTATGAAGGCCACTCAACATTATCACTAGATCTGATAAGTAATGTCACCGTCCTCTTGGAAACACTGTCAAGTTTAATTCTTTAAAACGTGAAGGCAGACTTGAAAGAAGATTTGATGTGAACAATTAACAATATTGGCCAACTCGACAATGATCTTTTGCAAAAGACAAACTTGTGCGGCCAAGCTTGCTTCGTCGACGAAACAAAAGTTGTTTATATCTGTTATTACGCTGGTAATTAAGCAAGCATAACAATATTTGTAACTGTTAGCTTATTTTTCAGGTGGCGCAGATACATTTCAAAATAGTACATTTACATTTTCATTACGTATTTGATATTGAACACAATGAGTTATAACTAGAGATATATCGAATGAGAATCTATATTGAGGATTGGGTCTTTCATTATTGCGAACTGTAACATAAATAGTCATTCGGAACAATGTGCGGGTGGCAAGAATTCATATACTTAGTTTGAATAGGGGATAAGTTTGTAACTTGTAGCAAAACTCCCAATATTTTACAGTTCTCCGATGAGATGGAACAAAATATTAAGCATCTTTATTTTTCAATTTGATGAAAGATGCTTAAAATTTTGCTACTTTGGGGGGTTGGGTTTGGGATGGGATTCTAAATTTCATCACCACCTTTCGCTTCTCCCACATATATTCTCACCGTGTGCAGTAACGCGGTGAGATCGTCTAGATCAGTAAATTTTGTGTGTGTCTGTGTATGTATGTGTGTGCGTGTGTGTGTGTGTGTGTGTGTGTGTGTGTGTGTGTGTGTGTGATTTGGGTTTTTAACGTAGCTTTAAAAATTTTTTTAGTCATATCGCTATGGTGTCTGCAGAGTGGAAGTTTATAGTGATGTCTAGCACTGGGGTATGATGCCTCAGACATACAGCATCGTGTCCCACCCAGTCACATTATCCTGACACCAATCCGACCAGTCCGAACACTAATCTCTTAATGCTTAGCGTCTGCCGAGGCAGCTGTTAGTGCCATTTATTTTAAATGTCTTTGGCATGACTCGGACGGGCTTCAAACCCGCGATCTCCAGCATTCGAGGCGGGCGCTAGGGCACCGGAGCGGTCCAGATCAGTAAAGAATGTCCCATTATAGAATGTTCTGAGTCATGATAAATAAACAAAATGCATTTTCAACACAGTCTAAAAGTAATGTAGGTGCATACATGTACATTTATCTCTGTAGAATGACACAATTTTGTGTTCCTTAATTCCTCCATCACAATGAGACGCTTGAGGTAATAGTGTACTGATTGCAAAACTGAGAAGGTGGAAGAGAACGACAAGACGACTGTGATTCATATCATCAGGATCTCGATTGCGGCTAAACGAATACGATAATGGCAGTAACTTGTGTGCTGATAAAAATAATGGTATACTCTACGCATTCACTACGATATCACTTTTATTTGCCTTGGAGTCAGGCTTTCTAGTGTATAGAAGTTAAATCAAACAGATTACATAAAAAGATAACAAATATCATAATCATCTCAATTCATTTCTATAACAATATGTTTATTATTTGCTTATGCTGGCGTTCGATTTTATTTAGGTCTTTAAACATGTGACGGAAATGAAACTGATGACAACAAGAAGAATGTATCGCTACAGTCGCTCTTTGTATTAACGAGTCTAAGACCCCTATCGTGAAACTGTTTGATTTACGCATGAACTCTGTAAAACTATTATCCATACATGGAATTCTAAGAAAAAGCATTCTTAATGACAATTTACTCATCTTATTTATAAACACCCACATTTCTCTTTCTTTCTATGTGTAACGCTTGCCAAGCTAGCGGCGACATCCACTTTTTATACTTTTTTCTATTTTTATGATCAAATTTTCTTTTAGACTCGCTCATCCCATGTTTATAAATATTTGTATACTTTTGTATTCCTGTCCTAGGACGGCAATTAACCTAGTTCTACACTATTTGCTAATTCTACGATGTGTGGCTACTGGTTCTGTTTTAACTTTAGGATTAAACTTAATATATTTTTTGTACCTTTTCGCAACGTGATTTACCGACAACTGAGCTGAATATGTACCCATGGTTACTCCCTGACTTGTAAGCATGTTGTGTAGTAAATGTAAATAATCCGAAAATGTGAGTGTCTTTAATTTGGTATTAGTACTATATAAGCAAGCGTTTTTAAAGGAAAGCAAGAACAGGAAGGTTAATCTGGTGTGCTTACTTTTTCGGAAACCTTGTACTTAGTAGGCATATCAAGATTTTACTGAATGACACCAAAGTCAGATCTTACACACGCCACATCAGGTAAAGTCCCTGTGGTAATAGTAGCTTTCTTCGGGTTTTATGTATGTGTTATGCTCCGATGATTATTCAAATTTCAACCAAAGGCGTGCAAGGCGATTGTGACCTCATCCAGGTATCGATAAGTAACCTATTCTACTTTTTGTATAATCATTTCGAAAAGGTGTGCAAATAATTTGTTTTTCAGCCTTCGCAAGTTTTCTGTTCTACTATTTCTTGCTTCTCTTTAATTACGTTGGTTCTGTCTCCCTTTCTTTCGGATTAGAAAAAATTAAAGAAAAGAAAGAACGAACTCTTACAGAAAGTCTTACATTGTCCCTTTCAAATACATATCAAAATGATATAGTGTATGTGTAAATAAATTGTTCACATTAATTATCGGAAACGACGGCCTTCAGGTCTGAGTAAATACAATAATTGTACTGTTCAAACAACTATTTTAAAAAGAGACTGATTTGATACGGGTTTGTTTTTTTCTTCCTTTTTTAGAAACCTGATACTTGTCGATAATATATAGATTTTACTAAATAGGACCAAGTTATATCTACCACACGCCACAAAATAATAAAGTCCAGGTTACCTTTTCACAATACAACGTACGTCCAAGATTTTCGTAAATAAAGGTGTTACTTGGAGGAGAATTATGTACGTCTTTTCGTAAGTTTCCCTGAAATTCCTGTTTGACAAGTCAAGTCATTCCGAATTAAATATCAAAATGGCCGGACAAAGCAGACATAAATGGATAGAATCAACAGACAGAACCAATGGATTAATCCATATAAAGTATTCTGAGAAGAAAACTACAAAACAAATATTACAGAAAAATTACAGAATTCTACAAGAAAAATGATCAGTGAAATTGACTCACGAGAGAAACGAGGTGTACGGGAGAAAATGGCTGTCTGCAAAGCCAACAAGGAAATTAGACAAATAGAGAATAGAGACAACTGAAGGATCATATCTAGAATGCTTATACAGAGAAGGGACGCAGGAATTGGATACGTCAAAGATACCAAGAGAAAGAGTACCAGAAACAGCAGATATTATGATAGCACTCAAGGTTTTAAACCCAGACTATATAAAACAAATTTACTCTATCAACCCAAATGGATACAAAGGATATATACTGAGACCAAGAGGGACACAACCGATATTACCGTATGGGGAAATGACTATTAAAGGACAACCAGTTACAGTAAAAGAACCAACACCACACTTGCTGAAAATTAAGAAACAAACTGGAGAGCTACATCTATCCGACATCCCACTTGAAATACCATTGCAAGCAACAGCAGAAAAGTTCGATGAAAAGTTCAACATTAAGGTCATATCATCAAAACTAGCAACTATTCCCTTAACCAAAATCTACAACGGAATAAGAAATTTTGAAATTGAAAAGAGCAAGATGAGAGATGTGAAAAGAGCATTTTATCTATCTGGATTTCTAACCAAATCATGGTATAAGGGGTGTATCGAATTTGCAATAGATGTGGACAGAAAGAACATATTCCACATAAATGTCCTAAAAACACAGAGAACTCCGCAGAGACCAGAGTATCGATAACAGAACAACAACAACAACATCCAAAACAACAATACAGAGAAATACATCAAGAGGAAACATCAAAAACAACTAATAGGACCAAGCAAAATCAACAAACACAACAGGAAGTAACCCATCAGAAACTAACAGATGTACAAGAGAATAAACAACAGGAAAATGAGTTACTCGACAACAACAACAAAAGGACGAATCCAAAACAAAAACAACCAAATGTACAAGAAGCAACTCCAATAGGAACAATAACAAACAAAGATGATCTAAACAAAGCATCACCAATAGCAACAACAAGAGAGGAGTCTAACGCAGCATCAAAAACGAAAATACATACAGTACCGGAAATAAGAAAAGAACCAAGGACAATGCCAAGAAAGACCAAAACAAATGTGATGGTATCACTACCGTTAGAAGGAAGTAAACAAGAGACAAGGAGAACACTACAAAGGGATAGGGGAACACCAGGAATAAAAAATTATAAACAATAACAGGAGCAAAGACAGGACATAACTTTAACAACAAAAACAGGGGAAAAACCAACTACAACACAACAAAGTAACCTGACAGTTAAAACAGTAGAAGAACAAGAAAAAAGAAATAAAAAGAGAGAGAAGGAGAGCTAAGAAGAGGAAAAAGAAAGAGAAGGAAGAAGATTATAGAATGATGGAAACATATTTTCTGGAGGTGGACGAATGCCTAGACCAATTAGAAAATCTTGAGTAAAAAAATAAGTACAACCATAAGATTAATGCCTTGCACAATCATGAAAAAACACAGAAACAAACGTACAAACAAACAAACAACCAAACAAACAAACAAAATAGCAAAAATGATAACACAACACCATTAGGCAATCATACTGGTGGGCAGGGGGGCCTCACTAACTGGTCTGAAAAAATCAACAGGGAGAGTACCCTCCAAAAAAAAAAAAAAAAAAAAAAAAAAAATCATTATCATAATCATTATCACCATCATCAGATGGTTTTATCACCAGGAAACTGGAATTAATGAATAATTTGATGATGGCTAACGCTAAGAGTGGGGTAATTAAATAACAAAAAGAGTATGTGTCAGCTAAAGCAAGAACGTAAAGACTGGAAAATCCAACCCTGATTATAATGATAAGAGTGGGGTAATTAGATAACAAAAAGACTGTGTCAGCTAAAGCAAGAACGTAAAGACTGGAAAATCCAACCCTGATTATTAATGATAAGAGTGGCGTAATTAGATAACAAAAAGACTGTGTCAGCTAAAGCAAGAACGTAAAGACTGGAAAATCCAACCCTGATTATAATGATAAGAGTGGGGTAATTAAATAACAAAAAGAGTATATGTCAACTAAAGCGAGAACGTAAAGACTGGAAAATCCAACTCTGATTATATTGATCGTTTAAATTCAATTTTTTTCGCGCTTCTATTATAAGTTTGTAACTGTCTAGAAAAGAATTTTGCTATTTCTTTTTCCTAAATAATTGTCATTTACTTGCCGTATGTATTAAAAAGTTTCGAATGTTTCAGTAAAAGTCTATATAATATCTATTTTAAATTAAATTTCATATTTTTTTCAATCAGGAGATTCAGACATCTCGAAACAATAGCTCTGGATTCATTCATTATTCCATGGAGCCTTACAAACGTATTTCATTTTAATATGCATTTGTTTCTTCAAGCACTAGTTTACAAAGAAACTTTTTAAGAAAAAACGCAAAAAGAAGTAAACGTAAAATTCATCTTGACTGACGTCCAAGTGTACACACTAATAAAAATGTAAATACTGTTGGATGTTTAAATGCTGTTCAAAATAGAAAATTGAAATGATTATCTTTTCTACAGAACTTCGAAGCCTCTAGATCAATGATGAGTATATGTGTCACTTGCACTTATTTATTTATCAATTTATTTATTGTATCGGTTTTATTCAGCAAAGAGTGTGAAAAAGCGAAACATTTACATTTCCTTCGCTGACCTCAAGGGGAAATTGCTTAGTAGTTCAAAAAGTAGTTGTCTAAAACTATTTAAAACACTCTGAAATTAAATAATCAATGTGTGTGGGGGTGGGTGTGGATGTGTGTGTGTGTGTGTGTGTGTGTGTGTGAATTGGAATTTTTACGTATCTTTAACAACTTTCCAGTTACAATATCTGCAGTGTGGCAGTTTTTTATAGTGATGTCTAGCAATGGGGAATCATGCTGAAGACATTTAGCATCATGTCCCACCCTGTCACATTATCCTGCCATCAGGCCGACCAGTCCTAACACTAACCTCTTAATGCTGAGCGCCAAGCGAGGCAGTTGTTAGTACCATTTTTATAAATCTTAGGTATGACTCGACCAGGATTTGAACCACATCGATACTGACTACAGAGATACTTACTATTATTTTTCCAAATTAATGTATAATGTTGTTGTTTAGACCGATAAAAATGTTGATGATAAATCTTGGTTTAAAATAGTTAGCAAAGAAAAGTGAAATTTTCCATTAATTGTGAAATGTTTCTCACTACTTTTCATGATTGCTATTTTCAACTCGCCCACACGCGTAGTATCACAGCAGGGGCGCTGTGATGTCATTTGCTTGCAAGCACGGTTACTCCCATATATCCTACACACTCATATCTGCGGTCATCACGCCACCACTACACACGCCATCTCACCCCCTCCACCCAAACTCGACTGTGTAATTGGTACCGTTATACCTGAGCCAGCATCAAATCAAAGGTCGCGCACTGACAGTTGGACCAAGCCGGGTAGAAAAATAAAGAATCTGATGGAGTTTAAAATTATTCTCAATTATCATAATTACAGAACTAAGAAGCTGCAAGAAAATGTAATTCGAGTTACGGAGCTGGGAACTGGCTGGCAATGCTTATTTCAAGAAAATAATTCAAACCTGTTCAGGGGTGTACAGAACAGCACTGATGATACCATATCGGAGGGGGGAACGAAAAACATTGATCATACCATATCGAGGGGGGGGGGGCGATATGACAGCATTGATCATACTATATTGGAGGAGGAGTGGAGAAGTCAGCATTGATCATACAATATCGGTGAGTTCAAAAGCATTAAACAGCTATAATCATAGCATGTCGGGACCTTGAGGGTCAATGACCTTTGGAAGAATGCTGTCCTTCACTGTACTAACTGTGGCAAATTTCTATGATTTAACTCAGAAAGAGTGAATAATATAATATTCAGCTTAATAGATTTGAATTCATTGTTTATTTAAAATGCACGTGGAAATAATATTTTCTGGGCCCACGACCACTGTAGCAAATTGAAATTCAAGTCTTTCAGTCTTTGATTTAATTCAATGGAACACTTTCTCCTCCTCTTCCTATTATCCGTCTATCTATTCTTCTTCAATAATCACAAATAACTATTGTCCACTAAAATGCTTATAACCTTTACGTTTTTCTCACGGGAAAATAAGCTGGTAATAAAGTTGTTTGTTTGTGAAAATCTCCATACTTTTGTATACTCAAAGTTCACCATACAAAATAGGAATGCTCTATTTCGGTGGACTTACTAAAGTTCAGGCGCATGTTTACTTCAGTGTACCTAATAGGGTTATCGTTCTCGCCCGGTCACGCCCTTATTATTTATTTCGAACAAATTTTCTAATCTGTGTCACTATTCAGTCTATGGACAACTATAGGAATCCATTCGACACAATGCCACACGTATCTGCAGCGTAAACAGTCGTCAACTGGAATTAAACTGGGATTGATGGATTATTTATGTTTGTTTTCATGCGTGTTATTAAAAGTTCCACCAGATGTAAATTCATTAGCATAAAGAGAACCTCACTGTATGGATCATATATACCTTATTCAACCAGAAATGTGTAATTTTTAATGGAGATGTAAGACAGGTACGGTTTAAAAATAAAGATCTATGGTTTCTTCACCGTATCGTACTGATACACAGAGCAGAATTAATAATATGTGCGTGTCTGCAACATCTTAAAATCAGTCTGGAGGACGGATATAATAGAAAAATGAATAGGTATAATAAAAACAACAATAACAGCAAATAAATAAGGAGGACATGTTATTCAAACAGGCGTGTGATTAAAAAAAAATAAAGGCTCTACACAAAAAGCAAGAATGATTATATATAATGTACTCTGTAACAATGATATACCACGAGATGTATAAATTTTTTCATTAAAAGGAAACGAGGCTTGCCGGGTTTCTCTTTAATGGAAATTTATACAACGAGTGGTATATCATTGATACAACGTTCATACTGTACATATATTTTGTTTATATCGCAAACAAATACATATATTTGCCCTTTGAGCGGAGCTTAAGATTGACTACAGGCAAACTGTGTATTGACCGAGTGAATGAACTCCATACATCCCAAGTGTGTCCGCTACAAAATGTAGTTCTATACCTTTTGTTGCTATCTCTCTCTCTCTCTCTCTCTCTCTCTCTCTCTCTCTCTCTCTCTCTCTCTCTCTCTCATCATTTGGTCAGTTTGACTTAACTTTCACCATCATTCATAAGTCCAGGGACATCGTTGGAAGACAAGCTAAAATCTTGTACGCTCGTCTTTTTATATATATTCGCTCCTATCTTGCTACGACTGGAGAGAGAGAGAGAGAGAGAGAGAAAGAGAGAGAGAGCGGCCTTTGGACATTTTCATATTTAATTAATAACAATTGATTTTTAGAACATTATAATAGGTTTAAGAAACAACAACAGCAGCAAAACATAAATACATCACAGTATGTATCCCACGTATCCGAGAAATTTGCATTATAATGTCGGCAGGGTTTGCAACTTTGTATCATTGATGATATAAACACTGTAGATGAATCCCAAGGAAAGTGCACAAACACCGTTACGAAGATGCATATTCTTGTAGGTTACTTGGTGTAAGTTCAATTTCAAGGTTTTAATCTAACCCAAATTCTTTTCTCTCTTACTCCAGATTTCTGTGTAGTTTTTGTTCCCATTATGCATGCAAAGGGAGGAGGAACGGAAAGCACAAAGGATTGCGATGACATTGCGTACCATCTTAAATTCATTTAGAAAACGGGGATTATTAATACTTTTTATCGTTATTTGCATACGTCACTAATGATTAATGAGTGGACAGAACTCAGTTGCAAGGGCGCCGTTGCAAGAATGTTTATATAAGTGTATTATTGCACCATGGGCGGATCACAATTTGATATACCCATAGTATCGGTATATCAAATTGCTTGATACCAGCACTTTAAAAGCCATGTTATTTTAAGGTATGTCGTGAATATATATATATATATATATATATATATATATATATATATATATATATATATATATATGGCAGAGTAGCACACTACTTGTTGGAAAAGAACATAAATTATAATACGTTCCCGTCTTTAAAACAGATCACATGTTGTTCTATATCAATTTCTCAGAAGATCGGGAGCCTCGATGGCCCAGTCTTTAAATTGCCGGATTTGCCATAGAAAGGGTGCGGATTTAGATCTTACACTCGGATCAGTACAAGTCAGTTGCTGTCGTAGATCTTTGAGTAAGGCACTTTACTCCACCTACCCTGTCAGTAAAGACCTACTTGTGTTGCATATCCGTAAGACTCCAAACACGTCCTTATTTATATGCGATATTTTCATTTAAATAGGGAAAGAAATGGCTGGATGATTTCTTGGAAAAAATTATTTGAAGAATTTTACTTGAAAGTATTCGTAAAGTAGGATAACGCGAAGCAGATAAGAAACGAACCGTCAAGCGCAAAGCAGATAACATACAACAAATAACAAAAAAATTACAATAGTTGCTTGGTATCTGGCACTATTAATTTGATAAAAGCACAAGCAAATTCCTAAACCCTACGTGTGCGCGGGAGGAGAATCCATAGATCTGGATAATGTAGTGTTAACATGTTTGCTTTAAAATTATGTTGTCCTGCATTCGATCCAAGCGTCGATATGCGTTAGGCTTGTGGGTTTCCTCCCCATCTATGATTACCACAATATACTACGTGAAACGTGCCTTCCAAACGACATAATGTAAATATAAATTGAATATCAGATAAGTCAAATAGAAAAGTAAACGTTTCAATTTGTCCGTACAAAGTAAAAGTCTCTTTACTTCGCCTGAATTCTTCCTTAAAAAAAAAACAAAAACAAAAAAAAAAAAAACCATGACCTTCAAGTATATTCTCGTCCCTAACAAACCGACAAACTGTAACAAAATGGCGATCATGTAATTTTGCTTACATGTGGATTATTAATGATCAGGTGCATGTTTGTAAATTCATATACTGTATTGTAAGGAATGACAGCGAGCTTCTCACACCCCTGGGTCAATAGCAACCATCGATCTACTCTGAATAATAGACGATGTTAACACATTCTTAAGATTTAAAGTTTTTTAAAATAATTATCTGCCCTGGAGTATAACTATTTTTAAAGGCTTCCTACGTTTATAAATTCAAAGTGGAGTTGACTTTCCAAAGAGTTTTAATTTTTCGTCTCGTCTGTGTTTTGCACGTTCAATTCTTTTTCAACAGTAATATGTTTATACATGCATTCACACATAAACACAATCGTGGCCCCGTTTACCCAGACCAGTTTCAAAAATAAAATATGCGATACAAAAATATACATGCAGATATGTCGTAATTTAAACCAGCAATGACAAAGAACAATCGGGGGGTAGGGGGGTGGCATTTAGAGAATGACCCAATAAGAACAAACTGTGCCAGTCAAGCATCTCCAATCATCGTTTAATTTTCTTCTTTTCACGAGCTATATTTATGGTGCCTTTTGAAAGGTCATGCAATGCACCAAATGTATAATTAATGACCTGGATCAAATAGCAAATGGGGAGTCAGTGAAAGACTGCTATGTTTACCCCGAGAAACACTTAAAACGCTTTGCTTAGAAAGTTATAAACGTACCAAATATATCAGCGATAAAGTGGGAGTTGTGCTCTTAAAACGTCTAGGGTAAAGGTAGATAAACACGGTGTTGTTTGGTCTGCCATCATGTATTAAACACGTGATGTTAATATATCTGCAAGGTCATGTTTTGTCAATGTTTCATGACAAATTAAATGAATCAGAAATTGGGACATTGCGCATGACAAATCAAATGAATCAGAAAAAGGGACATTGAGCATGACAAATTAAATGAATCAGAAAAAGGGACATTGCGCATAACGTCATGAATAGTTATGCAGATCTTCTCAGTATATCATGCATTTCATTACGTTCGAATACCAGTCTAATAGATCTTGAAAGTTATTTAAAATAGAATACAAACCAATCAATAAAGAATAACAGGATTCCAATAGAGATAAGGCTGTTAATAACAGATACTTGTAACCCAAACATGAACTACTTTACACTGGAGGTAACGCCTAGCTTTATACATGCATTATCAGTTTTGTCTACTTTTATAACATACTTTTTCTCTTGAATCACATTTAAACATTGCGTTATTCGCCGTTTATTTCATTTCAGTGCGCTTTATTTCAATATGTATTTACTTTTGACTATCAACAAATCAAAAGTAGATACATTACACACAAGCATGTCACCATGCACTATGTAATTTAAAGGAGGAAGTACATTTGTCTTCGTTGAGATAAAACCGGTCCTGCTGTGCTGTTTTAACCGGTCCAGGAGACTTTCCCGGAAAAACCCCATTACCTGAAATGTGTACTGACTGACACCTACATACACCTAGTTACTAAATAGACCTTCTACACAATCTCCAATTCGGAACACCTCAGCCTTGTGCTCTGGCGCAAGGAGTGAATCGAACACAAGCCGAGATGGCATTGTGTGATGCCTATATGCATTATGCAGTCTACAGAAGGCCGCTTAAAGGGAAAAGAATGACTCTTTAATCTGACCTGTGATCTCGCTATCGTTTTTGTCTTCTAATTTACTTTACTGTATACCCTGAATTCCATTTCATCGTTACACATCATACTTTATTATTTGCTACACATAAATAGATCTTATTCAGTATGAATTTAATTACATAGTTAACTGACACATATTCTGAAGTCATAACACGATAGGAAAGAATTCAAGGTGAGACATGTTGTGCAGAAATCATGGATTGTAACAATTTGATCAAGGAAGTTACACCGCGTATATCCCCGTTTAAGTAAATCAGTTAGGCAGTACTGGTTTCAATCGGTCTAGGAGCATTTCATCGACAATATAATAATAATCCCACCACCGCATATGTATACCGATTTACACTTACATGCACTTAGCATTCAAATATACCCGTTTCACAATCGCCATTCTAAACGTTCACCCATCCTTGATTCGAGCGAGAGAGGGCTAAAGCCGTAAACACGAATTATGTTTATCAAAATCCGGGATCTTACAATGCTGCAGCACATCATCGCTAGTGCTATGTGCAGATTCAACGTCTGTACCCTGCAAGTCTACATGAAAAGTAATTGACGATACGTTACATTAAATGTATAGAACTACCAATAGCATACACTTTGTATTTCATATTTTTTTAAAATTTTATTCTTGCGTTCCAACCTAGCCGTAAAAGCGAGCTGACAGAATGCAGCGTTTGCGTCTAACTACTGTACTAAATAAAACAGGAAATTTTATCTAAGCTTGAACGACACCATCCTGGCATGAATTTAAGCACCATGCTGGCATGAAAGTCTCCAGATTTCATCAAAGGATGCCAATAATCTTTCAAATTAACTGCACTTACTAAAAGTTGTATTTGCTCTATTTCAGAAATGAAAAAACGTTAATATTTCCTTTTATAAAAAATATCATCCGTGCTTGTCTAAATTTGACAGAAGCATTCTGGCTAATAACGCTTTCATTTGTTAAAAAGATATTAACACATTGTGTAATATGGATATCATTACTAAAAGTAGTCAAATCCTAAACAGCTTATTTTCAAAAACAGACATTAAATTAAATATTTTTATAATGGAAAATCAATCAACAATTTTTATCCATGTGTTATATTGTCTTCAACAATACGGAAAAGATTAAATAAAGTTGAGAAAAAAAGTTATGTTTATGATATAATTGAGTTCAGACTTTTGAAGATCTGGCATATCTACAGTATGTTCGACGCTGCCATGTTGCAAAGATAAAATGATGCATGATACGAAAGCATCAGAGGATTTCAAATGGTTTGTTTCATTACAATGTCAGTCATTGTTGACCACAGTGCAATATATACTACAGCAAGAATGCTGCTCGATTGAACGATTTTCATAAAATCAAAACCTTCACCGCGCTAAACTTTGGTTATGTTTGCTTTAATTCAACTTTGCCTGTTTTTGCCAACAAAGAGTCAAAAGCTGCAAAATACGAAATGCTGGTGCCTCGAGTGATTGAGTAGACTAAATCGCTCGTCTGTAACGATCACTGTCATCTCATCTCTCTCCACGTGGGTTAGAGTCTCAGGATCGACCATTGTAGTTATGTGAGAGAGATTTACAGTATCTTTCCGTGGATCGATGGTTCTTCTCGAGATTTTCTTCTTCCACCAGTTTGACTGGTCGTCATGAATAGCCTATCGTGTACTGAAAAATGGCGTTAAGCCAACAAGAACAACAAATTGGTATTTCCTTTCAATTACTTCTTAAAACCCGTTGAAGAGACTTTGCCCATATTTGACAGAAAACATTTCTGGCATACATACCGGTCAAGTTTATACAAATGATGCTGATTTTCATTAATAAAAGAATTAAAAAGAACTTTAAATTACTTCCACTCAAACAATGCTATGCAAAATGTGACCGAATTTGAGAAAAAGCTATCTGCAATAAATGGCCTTCTAAATGTATGTTAATGATATTTAGCCTTCACATATTGCCTCCATTACTATCAAGAAAATGTCTTCAAACCACTTCTGCTCAGAAACTGACAACCAAATCTGACCGTATTTGACAGAAAGGATTCTGACATGTCTACTCTTTATCATCTTTGGCCACCATTACCAATAGACTTCATCTCAAAAACCTCTCAACAGAGCTTTTCCTAGTTATGCGAACTGTGCCATCAGCAATGGATGACGAGACCAAAAATGCTTCAAAGAATTTTTCATAGCATATGCAGTAGACAGCACTGGAAGAAACTTTTACAGAAAGCATCATACTGGCCCTGGCTTCCAGGACAAACTCTTCTGCAATGGGCTATTAGGCAGATGTCGACAGTACGAGACATACTCGTTTTGTAATAATTTTTTCTCATTAAATTCCTGGCATTTATTATCATTATTATTATTATCATTATTATTATTATTATTATTATTATTATTATTATTATTATTATTATTGTAAGGGTGCAAATTTCTGTCGATCTATGAAGAGCACATTAATTTGGGCAGGTGAACGATTAATTAGATTTATGGGGACCGGCGCGTGTTTAAATCGTTTAAATGCATGGATTTGTAATTGTTGCGTCAGGAGAGAAACGATTCTTAATTAAACATTCGTTTATGTAGCCGTCCGACAGACTGACCTTGTATCAAAATTGTCAGATTTTGAGATTTACCAGAATTAGCTATTTGAGAATATAAAGGTCACGCAGATTACACATTTGGCGCCTAGTTATTAAAGGCGGGAAAGATATTTAATCCGAATTGGTTACGCTAGATAAGTGGCGTGATTCCCACACGAAATCCTTGGTTTAATATGTCCCATCACAAACGTTTAGTCAGTCTACACTTTTCTGCAAGAGAAAAGAAAGGTAGGAGACTCCGAGTTTCAATTTAGAAGAAATTCACTCGTAAATAATTATCCAAGAGAACGGATGTCTGGAAAGTCAACGGACGGTAGAAGCGGGCGAAGCTTGAAAACACAAGGTATTTTGCGCCAGTCTCATGTAATTAGTTGATATCAATATAACGATTTGTTTGATTTATTTGTTTATATTTGCATGATTCGTAGATCAATTTTCTTGATATGAATACAATTGTGTGAGGTCATCTGTATGAATCCGTACAATGATATTCTTTATATAAGTTTGACGAATTGTTTGAATGTGTCGTCTTGATTCTTATAGGAAAATATGTATCTAAGAATTTCATGCCTTACCTTAGTTGATATGAGTTACGAGAATCCGTATGAAGTCACCGACCTTAGATGATTTCACGTATGATAAAGTCTTGAGTGCGTATTGACTTAAATTAACGTTGTTAAACCATGAAGTGAGATTTCATATATGCTAGAGACTTGAATGTGTTTATTCGCTAGAAATAACGTAGTTAAGCCATGTAATGAATTTCATTCATTCATTTGTGTAACCGAGACGAGACCGGAACTGATGTCTCGGGGCATGTTAATGTGAGTCAGGATGAAATAGCCGTTAGGAAGTACATTAATCTTATGAAACTAGGTTTGTTTATGGTCTGCCATGTTTAGCTTGACCAGATAGCCTTTGGTATCTGTTTGAATTCCGATAGAACTATATCTGACATAACAAGAGGAGGAGTAATGATCTATTCCCAGTTGGATATCTGACAGAAGATATAGGTTGCTTCTTTGTTTATTTTTGGAAGGTGAAATAGCTCTACGGGACGGATCCACGTACCCACCTATCGAAGTATCTACGTATCACGTACTTACATATTCACCTACCCACACAAAGTTCAAGGGCCAGCAGAGGTGAGACAATAGAGAGTTTGAAGAAGGGAAAAGTGGAAAGGACCAAGACGAACAGTTCCAGAAAAGTTGGAGAACAGTCACAGTGAATTTGGAATGAACCGGAAATAATCAGGTTATGAAGTTATACCAGGGCAATGACTTCGATTGTTCACTCGATTCTATGATGAACTAATTCTATCATTTAAAACAGATCGGCTGTTTATATAAGTATTTGTGTTTTGAAATTCGGTGAATGATTTATTTCAAAAAGAAGTGTATCTTCCTAATGTAATGCATTATGACGGTTGTTTATGTAATTGATTAAATTGTTATTTTTTTCATGCACGAAAGCTCGTGTCATTCTGTTTTATATATTTGCTCAGATCTCCATCTATCCCACCTATAAGTTTCACACTTTATATTGATATTTACTCGATCGGGGCAATAACACCGAAAGCGATCACCCTCTAGATAACGATAACCAAATTCCACTACAACCCACCCCCAACAATCTGGGGGAATACGTAGCAATTGTTATTATTATTATTATTATTATTATTATTATTATTATTGCTGCTGCTGCTACTGCTGCTGTTGTTGCTGTTCTTGGAGTTCTCATCATAATTATCATCATCACCATCAATATCACTAATACTAGACTCTGACAGGGTGGGTAGGTAAAGAGGGGGTGCTACAATGGCAAAGACACCATTTTCAATGTTGCCTGTCCCAGACGACTGTACTTATTTCAACAATCTACAACATTTTCAACTTGAACCGCTGTGCCTCACACTGAATGCCTTCGGATCCCTGTACCACACGACAGGCGAGTCCAATTTGGGTGTTTTAATTTACAGCTCCATAAAACTTTTATTTTGGGGTTTGGTCAGTGCTTTAAGACATGTCCTCCCTTTACTTGCCCGCTGATACAATGTAAGTGAGTACTTCTACTATTACTACTACTGCTGCTACTGCAGCAGCTACTGCTACTACTACTACTACTACTACTACTAATAATAATAATAATAATAATAATAATAATAATAATGACTTAAGAGAGCGCTTAATCTTTTAAAATTTCTAAGCGCTTATCAACATCAAGTTAACACGTAACGGCATAAGAACATTTTGCATACCGACAACATAAAACACATGCAAATGACAACATGAAACATATAAATGGATTTGATGGAGAAAGAAAAAAACAAACTAAAAACACATCATGAGTTTACAATATAGTTTTAGTCTAAACATAATGATGAATGAAACTCAAATCTTTTTTCTGGCTGATGGAAAAGATGTGTCTTGAGAGAACTTTGAATGTGATCATGGTCTCTTCGTGTCCGAGATCAAACACTCTTGAATGTGATCATTGTCTCTTTGTGTCTGAATTTAAGCACTCTTGAATGTGATCATGGTCTCTTTGTGTTTGAGATCAAGCACTCTTGAATGTGATCATGGTCTCTTTGTGTTTGAGATCAAGCACTCTTGAATGTGATCATGGTCCATAAGACTTAGTTTTAACCTTGTGAATACTAAGAATACGAATGTGACAAAATGAGCGCAAGCTTCTTGCATGTATATATACATAGGTGAAATCACAGAGGTATTTCGGCAGGAAGCAGTCAAAGAAATGTAACAGAGAGAAGAGATTTTGTGTTTGATTCTACTGCGAACAAGCAGCCAGTGAAAGTTACGAAGAAGTGTGGTGGTATGATAATTGACACACCCGTACACACAAACCAACACACACAATCCCTCAATCATACTACTATTTACTATGATAAGGATATTAATAAGCACTCTTGTCTCTAAAATTATACATGATCATTTTTCAGAATGCCCTCGGACATACTGCATGTGGGTTTAAGTAGAAATGACAAAATCTCGTGGAATATATAATTACGAAATTTTATTGAGAAAATGTAGTGAGAATTGTTAAAGCGAATATGACACAAGGTTGAATCGGTGTTGATGATATGAATAGGAAGACATCTCGGTGTAACACGTGCCTTGTGCTTTTCATTTATACGTGCAAAATGAAAAACTAGGTTGAAGTAGACCACTGAATGTAGACTATTTGTGCCATAGCACAACTCCTTAAAAAGAACTTGTAGTCATGATTTCACCCAAAACATTAATATTGTAACAAGGCAAAGTGGTCTCCTTACAGAGCGAATTCAGCCCTAGTGTGAATCCCCCTGGAGGTCACTTGTGTTTGATTCTACTGATTTCCAAGAACTTCTCTACAGCTACTGTTGTAAACTGGAAACTCCAGAGCGCCCAGACTATAAATATTTTTCTCTAATCAGTGCATAACCACAAATATCACAACACACATTTAGAACACTCACTCTCTCTCCGATGTCATCTCAGTGTAAGGATGACACAAAGGTCTAAATCAGTTCTTACAATGACTATTGATCAGTTTAAAATGCAGTCGGTATTTTTAGACAATGAAAGAGTTCACTAATTTTAGACATTAATCTCGGAGATTGACGCTACTAAATTGCGCAGGAGCTATAAATATATAACTTTCGTAAATTGTTACAAGAACTGCAAATCGATTTTTATAATTAAAGATTTTCTCCATATTTATTCAACTGTATCTGAAAACGTTCACTCGCAAGTGGTGCAAGACCTGGGTGTCCCTTCACTACAAGGTTGTGTTTGGATATGAATGCATTTACTCGATGATTCTCTTCTGCAGCCGCGATATCGTAAACAAGTAACTATCAACTGCTTTAAAAGCCCATAGATATTTGGGGGTTTTTTTTGGGGGGGGGGTTGTTTTTTTTTTCCTATTTGTAGGTAAGCTTTCTGGGAAAGTCGTATAATAATGAGGCAATATTTTATAGAATATTTCACCACAAATTAAGTCATGCGCGTGTAAGCATTTAGGTCAGCGACGTGATACTCTAAGTATTGTCAGTACTGAGTAATTTAAAGTAGAACTGGTGCGACATCTAGCGAGTATGAGGCCCACGTTACATTATCGCTAGATCTAATAAATAATGTCACCGTCGTCTAGGAAACACTGGCAAGTTTAATTCTTTAAAACATGAAGGCAAACGTGACTGAAGGTTTAATGTGAACAGATAGCAATATAGGCGAACTCAACAACGATCTTTTGCAAACGAAAAACCTGTGCGGTCAAACTAGAAATGTTTATGTCTGTTGTTACGCTGGTAAGTAAGCAAGCATAACAATATTTGTAACTGTTATATTACTTTTCAGGTGGCGCAGATACATTTCAAAATAGTACATTTTCATTACGTATTTGATATTGAGCACATTCGGTTATTACTAGAGATGAATCGAAGAAGAATCTATATTGAGGATTGGGTCTTTCATTATTGCGTACTGTAACATAAATAGTCATTCAGAACAATGTGCGGGTGGCAAGAATTCATATACTTAGCTTGGATAGAGGATAAGTTTGTAAAAGTTTGCAAAACTACTAACATTTTCCAATTCTCCTATGAGATGAGACAAAAAAATTAAACATCTTTATTTTTCAGTTTGATGAAAAATGTCTAAAATTTTTCCACTTTGGTGGGTTTGGTTTGGGTTGGGATTCTAAATTTCATCACTACCTTTCAATTCTCCAATATATATTCTCACCGTGTGCCTTAACGCGGCGAGATCGTCTAGATCAGTAAAATGTGTGTGTGGGTCTGTGTGTGTGATTTGGAATTTTAACGTAGCTTTAATTTTGTTTTAGTCACATCGCTACGATGTCTGCAGAGCGGCAGTTTATAGTGATGTCTAGCACTGGGACATGATGCTGCAGACATGTAGCATCGTATCCCACCCAGTCACATTATCCTGACACCAATCCGACCACTAATCTCTTAATGCTTAGCGTCTGCCGAGGCAGCTGTTAGTACCATTTTTTTTTTTATGTCTTTGGTATGACTCGGACGGGCTTCGAACCCGCGACCTCCAGCATCCTAGGCGGGTCTAGGGCACCGGAGCGGTCAAAATCAGTAAAGAATGTTCCATTTATAGAATGTTCTGAGTCATGATAAATAAACAAAATGGATTTTCAACACAGTCTAAAAGTAATGTAGATGTATACATGTACATTTATCTCTGTAGAATGACACAATTTTGTGTTCCTTAATTCCTCCATCACAATGAGACGCTTGAGGTAGTAGTGTACTAATTGCAAAACTGAGAAGGTGGAAGAGAACGACAAGAAAGACGACTGTGATTCATATCATCAGGATCTAGACTGCGGCTAAACGAATACGATAATGGCAGTAACTTGTGTGCTGATAAAATAATGGTATACTCTACGCATTCACTACGATAACACTTTTTTATTTCCCTTGGAGTCATGCATTCTAGTGTACAGAATTTAAATCTAACAGATTACATAAAAAATAACAATGTCATAATCACGTCAATTCATTTCTATAACAATATGTTTATTATTTGCATATGCTGGCGTTTGTTTTTATTTAGGTTTTTAAACATGTGACGGAAATGAAACAGATGACACGAAGAATGTATCGCTACAGTCGCTCTTTGTATTAACGAGTCTAAGACCCCTATCGTGAAACTGTTTGATTTACGCATGAACTCTGTGAAACTATTATCCATACATGGAATTCTAAGAAAAAGCATTCTTAAAGACAACTTCCTCATCTTATTTATAAACACCCACATTTGTCTTCCTTTCTGTGTGTAACGCTTGCCAAACAAGAGATCGTGAGTTTGAAACTAGCGGTGACATCCACTTTTTTTAAAAATACTTTTTTCTATTTTTATGATCAAATTTTCTTTTAGACTCGCTCATCCCAAGTTTGTAAATATTTGTGTACTTTTTTATTCCTGTCCTAGGACGGCAATTAACCTAGTTCTACACTATTTGTTAATTCTACGATGTGAGGCTACTGGTTCTGTTTCAACTTTAGGATTAAACTTAATATATTTTTTGTACCTTTTCGCAACGTGATTTACCGACAACTGAGCTGAATATGTACCCATGGTTACTCCCTGACTTGTAAGCATGTCATGTAGTAAATGTAAATAAACGGAAAAGGTGAGGGTCTGTAATTTGATATTAGTATTATACAAGCAACCGTATTTAAAGGAAAACAATAAGAGGAAGGTTAATTTTGTGTACTTACTTTTTCGGAAACCTTGTACTTAGTAGGCATATCAAGATTTTACTGAATGACACCAAAGTCAGATCTTACACACCACATCAGGTAAAGTACCTGCGGTAATACTAGCTTTCTTCGGGTTTTATGTATGTGTTGTGCTCCAATGATTATTCAAATTTCAACCAAAGGCGTGTAAGGCGATTGTGACCTCATCCAGGTATCGATAAGTAACCTATTCTACTTTTTGTATAATCCTTTTGAAATGGTGAGTAAATAAACTGTTTTTCAGCCTTCGCAATTTTTCTGTTCTACTACTTCTTATATCTCTTTAATTACGTTGGTTATTTCTCCCTTTCTTTCGCATTAGAACAAAATTAAAGAGAAGAAAGAACGAACCCTAACAGACAGTGGCGGATTTAGTCATTTTGAGGCCTAAGGCAAACACAGGCATGGGGCCCTCCACAACCCTTGTTCTCCCCCTTTTCAGTCCTTATTTATCTGAGAAAGATGTACTTGTAACTTGTCACCAGTCTTCACACAGCGATGGTCTTCTGTCTTCTATCTTGTGCTGCTAATGTGACCTTGCGAGCCTTGGCCTCAGCAAATCTTGTGATCACTAATTCCATATCCAGTGACTTGCTGACTTCATGCTCAATGGAGAGAACAGCAAGTGCAGACAGCCTGTCCTGTGACATAGTTGACCTGAGGTACGTTTTAATGAGTTTCAGTGATGAGAAACTTCTCTCACCTGTAGCTACTGTCACTGGGAGAGGGAGCTGAGCCGTTTGTTTACAAACGCACACGCAGATGCGCAGTAGGATAATGGAATAGTCCAATGTTGTGGGGACTGGGGGGGAGGGGAGATACTCATCATGAATTAAACATTCGGATAGCATTTTAGCGTATCGATGTTTAGATATATAATTAATTGGTGAAAAGTAAGACAACAAATCGTAACCATAAGTTTATGAGGCGTTTTACGGGGCCCTTGGTAGTTTGGGCCTAAGGCAATTGCCGACCTTTGCCTAATGGTAAGTCCGCCTCTGCTAACAGATTTGAAAGTCTTAAATTGTCCCTTTCAAATACATATCAAAATGCTATAGTGTAGGTCTGTAAAAATTAAATAAATTTTTCACATCAATTATCGGAAACGACTGCTTTCAAATTTGAGTAAATAAAATAACTGAACTGTTCAAGCAACTATTTTAAAAAGAGATTGATTTCATACGTTTATTTCTTCATCTTTCCGAAACCTGATACTTGTCGATAATATGCAGATTTTACTAAATAGCACCGAGTTAACTCTTGCACATAATAAAGTCCAGGATATCCTTTACAAAGTCCAGGGTACCCTTTACACAACGTACGCAGAAGATTTTCATAAGTAAGGGTGTTGCTTTGAGGAGAATTATGTACGTCTTTCGTAAGTTTCCCTTAAATTTTACGTAACTTTACGGCATGTTGAGACAATAAATCACTAATTTTACTGAAATTTTAGTCAACAATTACGGCAGAAAAATGGATATATGGTATGTCAGGGTCAGGAAGAAATAATATTCAGAGAGGTATCCCATCCAACGTGATACAGCATATTTTGATGCTTGTAAAGAGACAATTCAAGATCTGAAAAATCTAAGTCAGTAGACTACATTCTTGTTCAGAGCTTCTATTCATTGCGTAAAATATTCCTTTCCGCGTGTTTACATGTGAAGATGTCAACATTTCTATTCATTATAATAATAGTAGATATCTTTATTGAATCAAGCGATATAAAAACAGTCCCTACTGAAAACGATTATCATTATTTTCATCATTATCATAATCATTATCACCATCATCAGATGGTTTTATCGTCAGAAAACTACATGATGATGGCTAACGATAAGAGTGGGGTAATTAGATAACAAAAAGAGTATGTGTCAGCTAAAGCAAGAACGCAAAGACTGGAAAATCCAACCCTGATTATAATGATAAGAGTGGGGTAATTAGATAACAAAAAGACTGTGTCAGCTAAAGCAAGAACGCAATGACTGGAAAATCCAAACCTGATTATAATGATCAATCAATTGGTAGTCTCTCGGGGGCCGAGGAAGACATGTTGTGCAGTCTCATCAACGATGGACGCGTATGTGGCTCCGGAGTCCAAATTCCGATGAACACAGGCGGTTGCAGGTGGGGCATGGGACACCGGTACTTGGGGGTGGCTGAGACGCAGCTTTGTGACGTCTCTCACGGGCTGCAGCAAGACGCTGGCGGCGGTCAGCCTCGAAGGTGGAACTGGCTTTTCTGGTCAGGACTCGCCAGTGACTTCTGTCTGAGGCAGCGAGCTCGAGCTGATGCGGTTGAAGGTCTGCCCATTTGATGTGCATCTTGAGGTTGTCTTTGTACCTCTTGTGAGGGCGGCCTTGGTTTCGGTTGCCTTGGACTAGCTCGCCAAAGAACAGTTGCTTTGGGATTCTGTTTTGATCCATGCGGATGACATGGCCGGTCCAACGAAGCTGGGCCTGGATCAGTTTGGCTTCGATGCTTGTTGTGTTTGCTCTATCAAGGACTTCCTGGTTGGGATTCGGTCATGCCACTTGATCCTCATGATGGCTCTCAGGGAGCGCTGGTGGAATTGTTCCAACCGACTGATGTGCCTTCGGTATACAGTCCACGTTTCACAGCCATACAAGAGAGACGTCAGGACAACTGCATTGTACACCTTCAACTTTGTTGACAAGTGTATATCCTTGTGCTGCAAGACCTTGGTTTGAAGTCGTCCGAGTGCTTGGCTGGCCTTTTGGATCCTCGCAGTGATCTCTTTGTCCAGGGAGCCATCATTGGATATTGTGCTGCCTAGGTATTTAAAGCTGTCCACATTCTTCAGCTGCGTGTCGCCGATGGTGATGCAGGGTTGTGAAGGGACAGTGTTTGGGGCAGGCTGGAAGAGGACTTCTGTCTTTCCTAGGCTAATTGTGAGTCCGAACAGATTGGAGGCTTCAGAGAACTTGTCCACAATTGTCTGTAGGTGAATCTCTTCATGAGCCATGAGGGCACAGTCATCTGCAAAGAGTGCTTCAGTGATGAGTTTTTCAAGCGTCATGGTTTTAGCAGCTAGGCGTCTGAGATCAAACACTGATCCATCCAGGCGATATCTAATGTAGATACCAAGGTCAAGGTCATGGATGGCGTGGAGCAGTACCTGCGTGAAGAAGAGGTTGAAGAGCACCGGAGCGAGTACACAGCCCTGTTTGACACCATTAGATATGGGGAATTTCTCAGAGGGTTCACTGTCTGAGAGAATCTCTCCAGTCATGTCATCATGGAAAAGCCGGATGAGGTTGGTAAACTTCTGAGGACAACCAAGCTTCTTGAGTATTACCCACAGTGCGTCTCTGTTGACTGTGTCGAATGCCTTCGTCAGGTCCACGAAGACGGCATACAGATTCATGTTCTGCTCAAGGCATTTCTCTTGGACTTGTCTTACTGCGAAGATCATGTCAGCAGTGCTACGGTCTGGGCGAAAACCACATTGAGACTCAGGTAGGTTATCTTCTGACACTGATGCGATAAGTCTGTTGAGAATGAGGCGAGCAAGTATTTTGCCAGCTATGGAGAGTAGGGAGATGCCTCTATAGTTATTGCAGTCCGCACGTGTGCCTTTATTCTTATAGATGGTTACAATTGATGCGTCGCGGAGGTCGTCTGGCATCTCCTCTTCCGTCCAGATGCTGGTTAGCACATCGTGGAATGCCTCCAGAGTCTGTTCACTGAGAGCCTTGTACACCTCCGCTGGGATGCCATCCTTACCAGGTGCCCTGACACAGTTCATTTGTTTAATGGCCGTCCTCAACTCCTCTATCGTTGGCGGAACATTCAGTTGGTCATGCGTTGGCTGTTGGGGTATTTGTTCAAGAGCAGAATGGCTAACCGATGAGGGCAGGTTTAGGAGCTGGCTAAAGTGCTCTTTCCATCTGTCCTTAATGCCAGCCTTGTCCTTTATTAGTGTACTGCCATCTGCAGCAAGCAAGGGGGCAGAACCAGACTTTGAAGGGCCGAAGATTGACTTGATGGCACTGTAGAACTCTTTGGAGTTGTTAGTGTCGGCATAGCGTTGCACTTCATTAGCTTTCCTTTCCCACCACTGGTCATGCATCTTGCGGATTTCTCTCTGAGCCTCAGCTTGATAGGATTTGAAGCGGTCTTTTTTGGGGATGGAGTTTGGGTCATTCTGCCAGTCCATGAATGCTTTATTTTTTCTGGCAAGCAGATCTTCAATGGCATCGTTGTTCTCGTCGAACCAGTCTTGATGGGTTCGCTTCTTGGGGCCCAGAGTCGCCATAGCTGTCTCTCTTATAATGTCCCTGAGCTTGTTCCATTTCTCGGAGGCACTTCCATGTAAAGGTCCGTTGGTAGACATTTTTTCATCTAGGCTCTTCTGGAAATCAAGCTGGATGGAGGACTGCTAAAGTTTGACAATGTTGAAGGCTGTGCGCATATGCTTAGGGCGCCTTGGGTGATGTGGGGCAATGCGCAGTTTTAGGGTGGTTCGGACAAGTCTGTGGTCTGTCCAACATTCCACTCCTCGCATGGCCTTGGTGATGAGAACATCCTGGGCATCGCGCTGACGGACTATTACATAGTCGATTAGGTGCCATTGGCGAGATCTGGGGTGCATCCAGGTGTTCTTGTGTTTGTTCGCCATTCTGAACATTGAGTTTGTGAAAAGGAGGTCAAATTCTGCGCATTTGCTGAGTAACAGCAGGCCGTTGTTGTTCATCTTGCCGACACCGTGCTTGCCAAGTACACCTTTCCATTGATCATAGTCACAGCCAACACGGGCGTTGAAGTCTCCCAGTAGTATGATTTTGTCATCAGCTGGAATTGAGCATAGTACAGAGCTAAGGTCCGCATAGAACTGCTCGATGGTTTCCGCTGGGCTCGTGAGGGTAGGGGCGTAGGCGCTGATGATTGTTGCGTGGCGTTTGTGGCTTATAGGTAGCCGCATTTTCATTAGCCTCTCATTAATACCAACAGGCAGGTCCGGAAGCTGCTTCAGAAGGTTTGATTTGATAGCCAGGCCGACTCCGTGTATCCTGTCTTCGTTTTGGGCGTTTCCTTTCCAGAAGAAGGTGTAGCCGCTTGCAAGCTCCGTCAGAGAACCCTCCTCTGCAAACCTGGTTTCACTCAAGGCCGCAATATCGATACTGTAGCGTGAAAGCTCCTTAGCAATTAGGGCTGTTCTCCTGTAAGGTCTTGCTATGTTCTTTTTGTCCATAAGAGTACGGATGATAAGACTGGGGTAATTAGAAAACAAAAAGAGTATGTGTCAGCTAAAGCAAGAACGTAAATACTGGAAAATCCAACCCTGATTATAATGATAAGAGTGGGGTAATTAGATAACAAAAAGAGTGTGTCAGCTAAAGCAAGAACGCAATGACTGGAAAATCCAAACCTGATTATAATGATAAGACTGGGGTAATTAGATAACAAAAAGAGTATGTGTCAGCTAAAGCAAGAACGTAAAGACTGGAAAATCCAACTCTGATTATATTGGTCGCTTAAATTCCATTTTCTTCGCTCTTCTTGTACGAGTTTGTAACTGTCCGGAGAAGAATTTTGTTTTTTCCTTTTTCCTAAATAATTGTCATTTACTTGCCGTATGTAATAAAAAGTTTTGAATGTTTCAGTAAAAGTCTATATAATGTCTATTTTAAATTCAATTTCATATTTTTTTCAATCAGGAGATTCAGACATCTCGAAACAATAGCTCTGGATTCATTTATTATTCCATGGAGCCTTACAAACGTATTTCATTTTAATATGCATTTGTTTCTTCAAGCGCTGGTTTACAAAGAAAATTTTAAGAAAAAACACAAAAAAAAGAAAACGTAAAATTCATCTTGACAGACATCCAAGTGAACAAACTCTTAAAAATGTAGATACTGTTGGTTGTTTAAATGCTGTTCAAAATAGAAAATTGAAATGATTATCTTTTCTACAGAACTTCGATGCCTCTAGATCAATGATTAGTATATTTGTGACTTGCACTTATTTATTTATCAATTTATTTATTGTATCGGCTTTATTCAGCAAAGAGTGTGAAAAAGCGAAACATTTACTTTCCTTCGCTGACCTCAACGGGAAATGCTTAATAGTTCGAAAAGTAGTGTCCAAGAATGTTTAAAGCACGCAGAAACTAAATAATCAGTAAATGTTTGTGTGTGTGTGTGTGTGTGTGTGTGTGTGTGAACTGTAATTTTTACGTAGCTTTAACAGTTACATCGCTACTATATCTACAGTGTGGCAGTTTATAGAGATGTCTAGCAATGGGGCATATGCCGCAGACATACAGCATCATGTCCCACACAGTCACATTATCCTGACACCAGGCCGACCAGTCCTAACACTAACCTCTTAATGCTAAGCGCTAAGCTAGGCAGCTGCTAGCAGAATTGTTTTAAGTCGTTAATATCAGAGGCGGACGCTCTAAACACGTAGGCCACCGGAAGAGTCATTAAATAATTAAATATACAGTCATGGAGATTTCAAAAAATTTAATCAGGCCATTTACATTTCATTTTTTTCTGCCTCGAGCGGTTTAAGCTTACTCTTGATAACACTATCTTTTAAATGTCGAATTCCAAACAGTTTTACAATTTGTAAAAAGATCCAAGATGGCTGTAATGAAATGAAAATCTAATCAGGTCATCTGCGTAAGCATGCAAAAATTGTTAGGAAAGATTTATTTGCATACGTTCAATGGCTCTTGCTCACTGTAACTAAAACCTTTCTCGATTGACGTAGGGAAGTGAAGTTCGGATGACTTGTTTATATAAATAAAAACTCGCTTCGATCGGACTTAAGTATCATTTAGTTATATGGATGACATATTTGGTTTGCAAACAAATATATCTGACACAAAGGATTGCATCGAATGCCACATTTTACCTTCTCATATATAATGATGGACTCAGCTGGTTTGTCACTGGAAACAACAGAACGAGGATCTTCAGTATGGCGGTTTTGTATTTTTGTTACTTATATAGGTCACAGAATCTATTCCCATGATATTCGGTTATTTTACTAAGAAAGCCACATACTATGTGTATCTCGTAAATTAATAATCCACGAAAGAGAAGTGACCAAAGAAGTGGTCAAATATGTGATCAAATAAGTGACCAGAGGCATACATGATAAGGACAGTGGCCTAGATGATTAACCAGCACTGCGATAAATACGTCTTTGAGACTGTATCCGGGATTAGCACAGTGGCTGCCTGATCAATATTTAAATGAGTCATTTGCTGTAATTCAATTATCATTTTATGACTATGTATGAGTACCATTACACGAGACAATGTTTGGACATGTATGATTATATCATACCATAGTCATTCAAAATGTCGGATATTTTTATTTTGGCTTTTACGGAGAGGTTGTATGCACATATTTCCCGTAAGTTTCTTAACTTTAAGTGTTTTTCATTTACTGAGTTAACACAGACAATGGCCGTGAAGCTAAACGGTCATGCTATCAAACATAACATTTCTGTTAGAGTCCAATTTGTGGAAAGTAATATTTTTCTTTAATAGTTGAGGATACGTCTGAGTTGGCTGCGTATAACAATGGCATGCTACTTCTTTAACCTGGGCGTTCTGGTATGTTGTTTGGCATGCTAGCGACTCAAATGGGGTTGGAATGGTATGGATGTAATTGATATGGACTGCACACATTAGCTTGATTGTAAAACAAACACTTATGTAACAGCTTACAATTCGAGAGTATTAGCTCTCGTGTAGGCAAAGATTGGGACAAACACGTTTAATTTTACAAACCTTTGTGGTAATACAAACGCATGTGATTGTACATCACGAGAAGTTGTTAGGAAAACATACACAAAAAATGAAATAGTAGCTAGGATTTCAGCGATTGTAGTTTCATAACTTAAAAGAATAAAAAGTTAAAACACGTTATTGAGCGATTTTTCAATTAGATAAAACTTTTCACTGATATAAGCATGCCAACTGTGCAAAAAAATGCAAGAGAGCGTGGATACTAAAGCCAAGCCTTGCATGAAATGCGGACATACTTAAATTATTTAGACCGATCATTGCACTGATCAAATAGCTGTCCCGGATAATCCACAATGGGTTGCTAATATAACAACTTTCCAACGGCTGAAACAATTTGCACTTGAGCGTAATATACAAATACTTGTATTGTTAGGTGCGTTAGAAAATGAAGAAATCCGTCCTCAGCAAGATCAACAAAAATCGCCTTCGTATTGTTATTGAGGATGAACAAAACCGTCATCGTATTGATGCTGTTAAGTATGTTCGTGAAAACCCACAGCAATTACAAGTAGCTAAATTTAAGCTTCCCAATAGCAGTGGCGAATTAGAAAATTATGTAGCA
This sequence comes from Megalonaias nervosa, assembly GCA_016617855.1. Classification (NCBI taxonomy): domain Eukaryota; kingdom Metazoa; phylum Mollusca; class Bivalvia; order Unionida; family Unionidae; genus Megalonaias; species Megalonaias nervosa. The sequence continues at coordinate 3,266 of JAECUM010021842.1, read as the reverse complement.
ATTATCCCACACACGTAAAAATCAAGTACAGACTATCGAAAACTGTTATCGAATATGACTCCCGGAATTACAATTACGGTGTTACAATGCTTTGGTACGTCATGAGTTAAAGCAGATATTGTTCTTAACGCGCATTTAATAATTCCACTTAATTGAAAATCATCCGACAAGGATGGATTTAAATTTACAACACCGAGGATTCACAGCAGTGCTCGTACATTCCTGAACTGGAAAGACGCCAAGGCTATCAATGATGAAATCAACAAAGGAATTGAACATATTGTAGAGAAGTTGAAACAAATATACATCAACAGTAAGATCAGGATTGGCTCTTGACAGACGTACGCAAGTCGAGATACATAATTTCCCTTATCAAAAGTTTCGTGGATCAAGTTATATTCCAACACCAAAATGTAGACCACCGCGGACTTTGAATGTCTCAACGATCCATTGGAAGACGCGTTTGCGTCCATTATTGCTTTCAACGACCAAGACCTGACAAATGAAACAAATAAAGCAAACACTATCCGAGTTGCTAAACCAGTCCCATGCAAATCTTTTTATACAGTTGGTAGGCATGACAGGCAAACTGAGTTAATATTGCTATATCGTAGCAAGGACATGGTTTTCTTAAATTGATTGAAGTTACAGCGAACTGGATTTGGCAACCACTCTATTCGCCCACAGACATGATTATGGCCAGTGATAACATTCGTGAATTTTCTGAGAATACGTATTGCTGGATCTGTGATGGTCCTTTTAATGATAGAAGGTAAAGCCCTCCGACTGATAGTTCAAAAGTAAGTGATCACTGTCACATCACTGGTGCTTATAGAGGAGCCGTATACAACACATGTAATTTACAACTACGAATTTACCCAAACAAAAAAATAAAATTGTCTTGTGCTTCATAACCTGATCTGGTTATTTAGTAATGCACTCAACAGCACCACTGTCAAAGGCACACGTAAGTTATTCGAAACAAAATGGAAAAAATACATGAGGTTTAAACTCGGACAACTACAGTCCATCAATTCGTTACACGTTTTGATTTCGAAATTGGACAAATTAGTTAGCAATGTAGCAGCAGAAAACTTCAAAAACACAAATTCATATTGTGCCACCAACACTGACTTGTTAACTAGAAAATGTGTGTATCCTTACGAGTGCATGAACAAATGGGACACATTTGCTGAAACTCAACCGCCACCGATTGAAGCGTTTTATTCGTCTGTCGTGTGAACGTATTTCAGAGAAAGATTTTGAAAATGCAAACAAAGTTTGATCGGCATTTGATTGTGAAACCGTGGGTGATAATCATGATTTGTTTTTACAACTGATTTGCAATTACTCATTGACGTATTTGGAAATGTTCTTGACACTACTGTTGATAGGTATAAGCCCTACCCGCACGTTACTTCCCATTACCGGGAATGGCCTGGGATGTGTTATTGTTAAAAACCAAAATCGAGCTGGAATTGCTCTCCGATATTGACCAGCATCTGTTTATTGAGCGCTTACATCGGTGCGGAATATCAATGGCATGTCATCGATATCCGCGTGCAAACAACTCAAGAATAGACGGTGTAATCCTTCTGCCCCTAATAGTTGCAATGGGCATCTATATTTAAATAACCTTTATGGTCGGTCAATGATGCAACCGTTACATGTCTATGGTGTCCAGTGGATGCATCACACACACACTGACATACAAAATCTCGTACATGAATACAACAGCAGTGACCTTTGATGTCGATCTAGAAGACCCTAAACAATTTCACCTTACTGATAATGATTCTTCATTAGCACCGAAGCGTTGTTAGTGCCAGGTGAGTGGTTGTCAGCTGATTAGTATGCAATCATAAATAAATCAGGACGTAAATTTACAGAATGTAATAATTTCGTTACAATCTCAGGACAAAACACAATAATTTATTACAAGTAAGAAATCTGCAGTTATATTTGCCATTGGAAATGCATGCAAGTTCATCAGTAATCCATTATTTGGCCAAACAATGGAAAATCTTCGGAAAGGAATTTTTAATTGACTTTGTTCGTGATAACGAACAAGATAAGCTTCGCGGACTCGACGTTTGAATTCCAGAACATCTTTTACGGTGGACATATTGCTGTTTATAGTAGAAAAACTAAAGCTGATGTTGACAAAACCGGTTTATATTAGATCGTCAATAGCTGAATTTTCGAAGCTTCTAAGGTATGAGTTTTATTACGACAAGATTAAGCCGTTTAAACAGGTTTGTGTCAAGATGCTTTATATCGACACTTACTCGCTGCTGATACATGTAACCACTGATGATGTTTATTCTTATATCTTATTAAGCACACTCATGATCGAATCGGACAACAGCCATTATCCGAAAGAACATCCGTTGCTTAGTAAAGCCAACAAAAAAAAGTTGTTGGTAAATTCAAAGACGAATGCTTGGATAAACCAATCGAGGAATATGAGGGACTTCGTCCTAAACTATACTCGACTGAGACGAGAAACTTCCTGATCCAGGAATATTAAAAAGTGTAAAGGTGTTCAACAGTCTATTAAGCAAAAGAATCACAGGCATGATCTGAATGTGGGGTGTCTTTAAGAGCGTTTTAATTCACGCACACGGCAATTGTGATCCGGATACTAGCAAAATATTTTCAGTAAGACTTCATTAATGGATATTAGTTTATTCAGAACTGATTGCCAGGGCACTAAGTAGTCTCAAGAAGATTAGTAAACCATTTGGTGACTATTAGGGTAAATAGTTATCATGACCGACTTCGGGACCGTGTTGGAGAAAATGGAAAATCATTGACAACAACTAGCATATAAGAAACCGCAGTATCAGTAGCGGTTTTACTGGTTACTAGGCAACTAGCACTATCTGGTATGACTTCGGCCACCTGTTTGATCACTTGTTTGACCACCTGTTTGGTTTCTTCTCTTTCGTGGATTACTAATTTACGGGTTGCACGTAGTGTGTGGTTTTTATGCTAAAATAAGCAAAAGTCATGGAAGATTGAGGCTGCGACCTAGCAAAGTAACAAAAATATTAAACCGCCATAATAACACTACTCCTTCAAGTACATTCGTGTATTTGAAGGAAATAAAAGTCGATAATATAAACGATTAGATAAACATTTTGATACAGATAAAAATCAGTATGGCTCTGCCGTTTCCTTCTGTATTCATCAACTCGTAACTGTACAATCTCTCTCTTTCGCGCGCTCACACACACACACACACGCACACACACACACACACA